>JAULAV010006361.1:0-24999 GCA_030789695.1 Scilla litardierei | reverse complement strand
AGACGCTTATTGGGTCCGAGCTTCACAGCTCCGGCCTAAGCGGGCCTTGTCACGTTTCGCTTCTGTCGTTTTAGGAAGCGGGGCGTGACATGTTTTATTGGTGGCCCATGCAGGTCTAGCAAAAAGTTCGGAACAATAAGAGTACCGCATTCATTTAATATCCATGTACAAGTCTAACTTAGGTTTTCCCAGTCTTAGATGGTAGGAAGACTTAGATAGACGTCCAGGTTTGATAGTCAGGCGCCTTGGTTAAGATTTAGTCATACACGTCTTAGGATACCCTAGCTAGCCCTCACTTGACTCTGACCGTGTTAGATTTCTAGAGCCCTTCTTTTAGTCGTTCGCTCGGGTCCATCGACTTCGGGCCCAGCAGAACATAATCTTAATTCTCTTAGGGCCCTTCCCTGAGATCTCTCTATTACAGTCTAGTTCATTATGAAGTATTAGTGTTGATTTTTCCCTGATCTTTAGACAGCCCGATGATTAGGAACCCCCTGATTTCTAGCATCTTCCTGATCATTACACTTCTGTGTTATCAGCCGTAGATTTCCATCATAGCTTTCATGAATCATATCCTAGGTGTATCCATCATGCGATCATTTTTCCTTGCCCTCGATTCACGAGATCGCTTCATAACAATTATCGATAATTCTCCGAATCTCTCAATTGCAAATCCTACTTCATTTAAAAGTATTTTTGAAATTCATTATTAAATTCTTTGAAAACCTTTATTAAATATTTAAATTTCTTACCTTCAGTAGAGTTAAAATTATTTCACTGATTTTGAAACCTTCTTGGCCGAAATTTTTCAGTTACTCTCTCATACTTATTTTCGAATCGGTATCTTTCATATTTTAGTTTTAAAACGTGTTACCATTTTGAAAATTCAATATATCACTTTTTATAAACTACGAAATTTATTTTAACCACTTATCGTACGCACTTTCAGAGTATTTTTCTAAGCTGAATAGAATTTTAATTTATTTTTTTAATCGGTTCTATGTTCATCGTGCTCATACTTCGAAAATCTTGGTATGAACCTATTTTCATTTGCAAAACAATCGTTTCTCACCCTACCCTTCTTTCCTTCGTCTCACTCTTTTCCAGAATTGTAATTTTCTACATCTGCTCACTTTTCTACGTATTTTTTATATAAGTATAAAAGTATATGGTATCATATTTTGCGTGAAATCCTTCTTTCATCTTTTAATCATTTAGAGAAATATCTTTGTCCCATCCAACTAGTTATCTCATTATCCTTGCTTCATCCAAACTCGTCCTTTCCGATCTTGTTTCGTCTCGCTTTTGGTACCGGCTTCCTTCCTATTGTTTAGACAGTAGTGCTTGTAGTTGCCTATGTCAACTCTAGTTTAGTAGTGGGCCCATTATTTGTGATGTCGTCGGGGTGCATGTATATAGGTAGTGTGTGTGGACCTGTATGAGTGTGTTACCTTTAGGATCTTAATGTTTGTCCCTTGTATCATGTGGTATACTTAGTGTTATCCGCGATATAGGTATGAGTTGTCTGAATGATGGTATTCATATAGGTGTGAATAGCGTCATAGCAGGCAATTCCTTAGACTTAGTCTTTCGTACTATTGAACAGTTTATCTTAGCTGCATGTGATTGTATCAAAACTTTTGTTTTCTTTTAAACCAAATCTTTAAAGTCTTTGAAATTAGCCCACAAAGTTCATAACCCACTTATTCTCCCTCAACCATTACCACCACTCCACATGTTTTTACTCACATGTTTTAAAAATATTTCATTGGCCTTAAGTTTTCCTTCCTCTTCTCTCTCCTTTCTCTTTTCGAAATATTATGTTTATTGTTGTTATATTTTGGGACTAGCTATTGTTATTATAGGACCTTGTGTGCGGGTAGGTATAGTGTGTGGTGAGATGTGTAATAGCGATGATTAATTGATTTTGGGACACCAAGATAGGAGATTGGAATCATTGGATGAAAAGAATAAGCTGGCTAAGACTTATTTATAATACAAATGTGTGACGGACTCAATAGAGAATTCTGATTGGACAAAATTATATACAGGGGGATGAGAACTTATCAACCCGAAACTTGGACGAGTGATAGATAGGAGTAGCTATGGAGGTATAGTATGATTGAGAGTGATCATGAGAATGAGTAGAACATTTAAAGCATCAAGACCTGAATGTTAGGTTGGCGTGAGAAGATGTTGGAAGTAACACAACGTGTTGATACGAATAAATGGTTAGGTAGACGGATTTGGTATGATTAAGAGATTAGATGATAGGGGTAAGGATAGATGTGGCTTGATGGTTCATAGATTATGGAGAATGAATTTATGGAGTTAATATGATGGAGAATATATTGGGGACGTGATGATTGTTGAATTGTAGACAGTAATGTGGATTTATAGTTAAGTGTTAGGATGTGAGATTAGTCGTGGCATTATCCAGTGGAGAAACGCGTTATTGCATTATTGAGGAACGTCGTTTGAAGTTATAGGATTATCGAATCATTATGTGAGATATGGAAGTCATAGGCATAAGTGTTTATTGATATTATTACTATTAGTATAAGTGATTCCGAGGACGGAATCATTTCTAAGGTGGGTAGAATGTAACGGCCGCTTTTCGACCGTTCGTATTTTCTGAGCGTACGACTCTTTTCGTGTGCGTATTTATTTTTGGCATCTTCTTGGATCCGGACTATACGATGTGATATGCCAATGTGACCGTAAGGAAGAGTAGTTATTTGTGGGATTTTTAGTGAACGTCATTCCACAGGTCGTTCTCCCACAAATCGAGTTTGATTGCAGAGTAGTCGTAGCTTTAGACTTGGTCGTCGGATCTTTTATTTTTCTGTTCATTTTTCGTGGACCAAACACATGATTGACCATCATATCCCTGAGCCTCTCTTCATCACGGTCGTCCCCATATTTTTTTCGTATTTTTCCGACACTCCTAGCCCACCCAAATGACTAATCAAATTCAAAGCCCGATTAGTCTTAACCCAATTTGAAATTCAAATTAACCAAATCTCTCTTGGATTCTTACGTATCCCATATGATTCACTGGGCTACCCTCACCTTAGATTACCCATAAATACACTCTTCCCCTCTCACATTATCTCTCTCTTTTAGCTTAAAACTACCCCCTTCTTATCCCTATTTAGCAAATGATCACATATTAAACAACATCTCCCAAAACCCTTAGGGCTTCACGCATGGCCAGCCGCCCTCCTCCCTACACGCGTTCTTCTTCCTCCCCTCGCCGCCGGCGAGAGCTCCGGCCACCCACCACCATATTCCGGTCATCCTCCTCCCCTCTTCTTCCTCCTCCTCTCATCTCTTTTCTCCTTCCTCATTGAAACATCCAAGAGAAAACACCATGGCTGAATCTGTTTTTGACAAGCCTTTGCGCACGCTCTCCGACCACCACAGCCACCACCGGCGAGCCCCGGCCTCCCCTAACCTCCAGCAACTCCTCCACCTCCTTCTCCTCCATCTCCACCTCTCCAAGACATCAAAAACCCATCAAAAACACCAAGTAAACACAGCCCAGATCTGTTGTGCGCGATCGTCGGAAAACGGCCGCTGCCGCCGCTCCGGCTACCCCCTCCGATCGCCGCTGCCTCTGCTGAACTCCCCTTTGACCCCCCGATCATCTCTAACTCCCGTTACCCTCTTCCCTCATCTCTATCTCCCTCAAAACGCTTTCAAACACAACCCAAACGACAGTTTTACAAATCTACGCCACCGCCAGAAAAACTCACACCCACCGGCCACCCGGCCACCTACGACGACCACCCTACTGCCGTTGGACTCCTATCAAAACCCCCTACCAACTGCAACTTCTCTCACGCTCATAGCCCACCTGTAGCTCCCGGAATCCTCGTCGGTATCGGATGTTTTTTTCACAGATCTGAAAGCTGAACTTCACCGCCCACGCACGATCACCTCCGACCATCCCCAGTGACAACTCCACTGCCGTTGGCTTTGTCTTGCAGTCCTTTGATTTCTGCAACTTCCTGTTGTCGCTGATCATTGCTGGAATTCCGCTGAGACGCGCGACAACGGACGTTGCGCAAATCTGTCCTCTCCGGCTTCTCACGGCCACCCACTGTCGTACGCTCGCGCTGTCGGCCATCCACCGGGCCAAGCATCTTCCTCTAGTCATACTTCATCTACTGACAGCCTCCTTGGACTCTCGGAGTTCACGTACGTTGACGCACGCACGTACTTTTAGCCGACGTCACCGTTATCATGAAGATCTGTTGCGCTACTCGCAACGGGAGGAGAATCGTTGTTAGCTCGCTGATTTCGCGCCACCTCCCCGCTGTCCAGAGGTACCTCGCTGCGCTACCCACGGCCGAGGAGTTCCAGACGACGCCGACGTTTCGCCATTCAGACCCGACTTCCGCTTGTTGGACGACATCACGAGGTTGGTTTCCCTAACGAGTAGTAAAACCCACACCGTAGTTAACCAAAACTTAAACTAAAATTGGTCAACTTGAACTAAATTTATTTTCAGCATCTGTAAAACGTTGCCCACCGTAGGAAAGATCAACGATCGGACTATTTTTCTGTGCTCATAGGGTAGACGTCGATCTAGACTGAACAAAAATATCAAAACGTGACTTTTTGACTGATAGGGTAGTCCCGTCATTTTAGAAACAAACCTTAATAGGATTTGTTGAAAACACGACCTGACACCTTCGCCGTGACCCTGTTTCAGACGGACTACCGCAGACGAGACGCTTGGACGGGACGCTCCAGATGGACGACACACTCGCCACCGTAGGCAAGTGTACTCACTTGTACCTTCGGCCATGTTTAGGCCTTAGACTTGTAGAGCTGTTAAAATTTGAACAACGAGAACTGGACATGAAATGATAGCTTCCGGGACACCCCTTAGCAGCTTAGACTTGACGACAAAGTCTAAGCGCAACAACAACAACTTTTGACACCTTAGGGATATCTTGTGTGTGCTACGTGTGGACCCCCTAGAAGAACCATCACTGTCTTGTCATGTCGCATCTTGTTTTGCACAGCCTGCGGGCAATAGGGCACTCACCAGTGAGTGGGTGATCCCTTGTACTGATACACAGCCTGCAGGAAATAGGGCACTCACCAGTGAGTGGGTGATCCCTTGTACTGATACACAGCCTACGGGCAATAGGGCACTCACCAGTGAGTGGGTGATCCCTTTGTACTGATACACAGCCTGCGGGCAATAGGGCACTCACCAGTGAGTGGGTGATCCCTTGTACTGATACACAGCCTACGGGCAATATGGCACTCACCAGCGAGTGGGTGATTCCTTGTACGGATACACAGCCTGCGGGCAATAGGGCACTCACCAAGCTAGAGTGAGCGATCCCTTGTACGGACTTGTCTTGTGCACTTGGGTTGGGGTAGGGTTGAGCGTGCGCATGGGGAGAGGGTCTGATCCCCCTCGAACCATAAGGCGTGAACCCTTCGAGTCACACGTATCTTGTCGTGTCCCGTCTTGTCTTGTCTTGTTACGTCTTGTCTGGACCTGTTTAGGTTAGTCTCGTAGTCCGTAGTACACGCTACGACTACTACTTGACGCGTTTTACTTTTCCTGCTCAGTTTACCTTCTTTTGTTACTAAGTTATAACCCCAGCATGCTAATCAACCAGTAAATTATTGCTTAATGTTTCAGTACACTTGCAGTAGAGTCTAACCCTCTTTTGTAGACTTTACCTGACGTACAGTTCCTTTCTTTTGGGTGATGTACGTCAGGTGTTGAGCCAGAGCACGTGGACGAGCCAGACATTCCTGAGTACGTGGAGCCAGATGACGTCGACCTGGAGTACGTACCTGACGAGGACCAGACTTAGACGTTCCGCACCGTTGCGGACTTCCAGAGGTTACTACTTTTTAGTCTGGGTGGGTAGCATCACTTTACTCTCTGCCTAGGTTGGGTGCTTCGCACTATTAGTTCCCTTTTTCTACAGTTTGTTGCCATGCTTAGGCTCCCTTTATTAGATTTGTCATATGTTGAATATCTCTATTTTAATGAATGCCACTTTCCTTCTGTACTTGCTATTGTTCCGAATCTTATTAATGCAAGAACCTGGAAATTTTAAAATGTTACCCCTACAGACGCTTATTGGGTCCGAGCTTCACATCTCCGGCCTAAGCGGGCCTTGTCACGTTTCGCTTCTGTCGTTTTGGGAAGCGGGGCGTGACACTTAATTAGAGGACTTCAACACCCAACCAGCCTCTTCAACATGAGGACCTCAAGCACAAGACTATTTTCCAAACACTTACCACCATACTCTTGTGTGGATTTTGCTTACATTTTTTAGAGAGATTACAATGCACCTATAGCCACTGATAAGCATATAATATTGCATATTTTACCCCTAGATTTCATATGATTCTTCATGCATTTTCATGTTGTTACGACCTCAAGAGCGGCCCAGTCGATCTATGCCCGCATGTCCAAAGCCCAAGTAAGCGCCCCCCGAATCTCCCTAATGAGAACTAGCTCTGACGAGAAGCTCGTCGAGTCTTAGAGAAGCTTGCCCAAGTAGAGCGACATGCTCGTCAACCGAATCAAAGAGAAGAGTCCTCTGACTGACCACACATTAACCACTCCAACTCGACGAGGTGAAGCTCACCTAAGAGACATCCCGCCTAACTCTCCACCCAAGGAAGTCCGTCCAAAGAAGGAATTGAGACTTCAAAAGGGAGGAAAACTACCTTAAATATCACTGACAGTTTCGCGGCCCGGCAGTCTCTCACCTGACAAAAGCACGCCTGGCAGTTTCACCGCCTAACAGCCTCATGCATGACAGTCCAACAAAAGCGCGCTTGACAAAAGCGTGCCTAACGGTTTCGACACTGACGTCCTCAGCCGAACTTCTGACACACTGACACCGCCAGTTCAGCAAAAGCAACCGACTCCAACAGCCTATAAATACACCCCTTCTACCATCAGAGAGGAAGTTGGTAAATTACGACTAAATTACTACCATCAATATGCAAGGTTCAGATATCTTCCTTATATTTATGCCTCCCACACTAGTCCACCACGTGAGTGCCGATCTGCCTTTGGGATCGTCGAGCGTGTCCGACGTTCTCCTAATGGTCACCCGCTGACTTAAGCTTAGGAGAGGTTACGTGCTAGCAGCCAGCCCCGCCTTTCTGACGAGTTGTTCTCCTTGTAGGTAGCTCGCCTCTGCTGTCGGTGATTGAAGCGCCCTAGGGCGACCAACTTCAATCGAAGGGCATCCTACTCCGGTTGACGGGCGACCTTGAGATTCTCATCTAAAAATCGTCCTTAAATCATGATTAGCCACGTCATCAATCCTACACTTGTAATCATCATGTCCTTGATTACCGACTTTAATATAAATTCATTGTAAGCAGATTTATCCTGCAACACATGTTAAATGAGCTCTAAATGATGCATATTCTCAACAATAATTACATTCTAGGGTTCATCACAATATAGTGGAATTAAAGGAAATTAATAAAGTTTTACATCATACTCAAATTCCCAAGTTAAATCAATAAACCATGATGTCAAAAATAGGACATGTGTCTAGAGGCACTCCTTAGACATCTGGCGCATCCGAATTCGGATAGTAAAAATACTATCTGATGTGCCAGGCATCTGGAGAACACTTCCCAGGCACTTGGTCCACTGTGTAGGCACTTGGGTAGTAAGCTCCAGTCGACTTAACAGTCATTTTCCAAAAGTCCATTGTTTCTGTTTTCTGCATGGCATTTTTCAAAGCACATGAAGAATGATCACCAAACGCCTGGACCACACCCCAGACACCAACACCACAACTATAGACGTCTAGTCTCAGCTGCTTCCAAGACATGACATGAGCCTAGGTGCCTGACCAGACAAAATAAGGTATCTGGTTTTCGTATTTTTGAAGCCGATTTCCCCAAACAATAAACGCCTAGTCGGTCAACACCAGATGTCTGATGCGGTTATGCTATCGATTCTCGATCTAATATTTGCCTGATTTGCAGCAGATGAACCCCAAAAAAGACCATTGACTAATTGTATAATCCTGACCATTGATCCTAGATCTAAGGGAGGAGAATCAAAAGGGGCTTAGGATTATAAAAGCGCATCCTCACTTAGAGCTAGTTTACGCTTTACTTTACTTCTAAACTTTCTTAAACATTCTCCTCCTATGTGCGGAAGAAGAAAGGGGAAAATTCTGATATGAGGCTTTGTAATTAGAGATTTGGTGAGCTCTCTTCTTACTATTGATAATCTTGCTGATTTGGATGATTGAAATGATGTTTTCTTGGATGAAATCTATTATATCTTCTACCATGCTTGGCTAGGTCATTGTGCGATATGGTGTGATAAATTTAGGGCAATGTTTAGCTTGGATCCATGATTTCCTATTGCATTTGATTTGTTTACGGATTGGATGATGAATAACTACTCAACTTCCCTCTCATTTTGATCCATAAGATTAATGTTAGGGGGTAGGGTCATCCCACAAGGATTAATCATTTTTATCTTAATGAAATTCATTATCCAACTATAATCTCATTAGGAACCGTGCTTAATCCACACAAGGGAATCCCCACAAGGGAATTGGTTCATGGTGTTACCCAACAAGGCTCGGCTTTGAATTATGTCATATCATTGGAAATCATGCATTGCTCAGTGAACACCCTAATTAAGCTCACATCGCACACACCTCTACTCGTGATTTCTCGACATTTTATTCCCACACAATTACTTTTAGGATAATTTCAATTGTTTGATCACTCTTCCAAACAATTCAATCACCTCTAGGAAGTGGAAATTCTCTCATCGATTATTCTCTCTTTACTGATTTTTAGTTGTGATTTGTGCCACAGTCTCCTCATGGAAGACAACTCAGGACTCACCATATTTACTACTTGTCAGACCTCCTATACTTGGGAGTGTAACATTTTGAGGCAAGCAAGTTCTTGGCACTGTTGCTGGGGAGACGGTTTGCCTATCACAACTACAATTCATATAAAGCAAATTTTTGGTGAGATAATTCCATTTTCTTGTATATACCTTTATTAATATGTTTTATTTCATTTTGCAATTCTATATTTCAACATCCATAAAAATTAGGATAATTTTGTAAAGAAACATCGGTTTGCTTTGCATTATGTATGTGGCATAGAACTCCTAGGTCACATATCTTAGTGAGATGTATTGAAATGTCAGAAAATCTTAATCTCAATGGTGATAATGGAAACAAAACTGTTAATGGTTCACAATATGGAAGAAGAACACTTAAGGATGATTTAAGGTCCACTAGGTCTAGTGTGGCTTCATGTATAGTCTTGCCTAATGACGCAAATTCTTTTAGTTAAAACCCGGTGTAATCCAACTCCTACCCACATTCTATGGGCTAGAGAGGGATAACCCATATATTAATATCAAAGAATTTGAAGAGGTTTGCTTAACATGTTTTGTTAAAACAGTTTAGCCCTACATTCTGTTACCACTTGGTTTGGTTTACAAGCTGAATTCTTAAAGAAGTTTTTCCTCTTCAGAGGACACTTGGCCTCAAGAGGCAAATCATGAATTTCACTCCAAAAAACAACGAAACATTCTAATAAACTTGGGAGAGATTCAACGAGCTACTATTGTTGTGTCCATACCATGTGTTCGATAGGAGCTGGATTATTGGATTTTTCAATGATGGATTGGAAAAAAGCAATTCGTGGAAATGATGTGTAATGGCGGTTTCTTTGACAAGGAACCGTACGAAGAATGGGAAACATTTGGAAAGTATTGCTGAGAATGCTCAAAGTTGGGACACTACCTCTGATTGTGAAAGAGCAGACGTTCCATGATCACAGCCATTAAAGGGTGGTGGACCCTACACAATCAAGCCTGAAGAGCCATGGAAGCCAAGTGGGAAGCAGTCTTCAATAAGAAAATGCAAGATTTGAAGCTGAAGGGTGTACATAAGGTTAAAGTGGAGCAAGTTTGTTCATTGTGTATTAATGGGAACCAAGGGCACGGTGGTTATGTTTATGATGGGATTAGGGTAGGCTATTTGACAGGTGATTAGTGTATTGAAGAGGCTGAGCGTACTGAGAAGGCTAACCACAGAATCGATTCCTCAAGGACATTGCTCCACGTCCGCACTGCCAGAGGTTGGAGTTGAGCGCGGCCTGTGGAGATGAGCCTGCATGCACAAGGAGCAGCTGGTCAGAAAGGCCGGGTTGGGGTCCAACCCTTAGCCTCTCCGATGCCTAAGCCAGTATTAGGACTTAAAGTGGGGGCAAGGCACGCAGGTCGGACTAAGAGTGAGTCGACCTTACGTGACGAGCTATCAGTTGTGGAAGAACAAAGATATGGAAGACCTTTGCTCTTGTGTATGAGTAATGAGATTGAGAGTAAATTTGGCAACCCCTTACCCGTTGGAGGCGAAGGGGTATTTATACCTGATGGAGGCGGTTAGGTGAGGCTGACCTAGCATGCTGACTCGACGTTCTGAGCTGGCCCAATTGTCAGCGGAAGCTTCGGACGAGGATGTCCGGATCAGGGGTGTCAGCCATGCTTTTGTCAGACGACATAAAGGCCAGGGACGCTTTTGTCAGGATATCAGGGCCGAAAGCACCAAGTGTTAGGGGGTTCAACGGCCAGGGGTTGCTTTGTCAGATGGTCGGGTGGCAGAAGTGTCAGTAGCATCCTTGTACTAGGTTGTTTGTCATGTCCGATGTGCCAAAGAGTCGTCGGAGTGCATCCGACGAGCTAGGCTATCGAAGGATCACTGAGTCGTCCCTGACTGAGGACGAGCGGTCTGGTCACGCACACGGCATGCGGTTCCCGGTGAGCTGGGGGAGAGCAGGTGCGCAACCAGCCGGGACTGGGGCAGAGTGCGCCCTTATCACCGACCGGGGCGGAGTGCGCCCTCGCCAGAGTCGTGTCGGATTTCAGGGTCGACTGGTGCCCTACCGGTCTGGGAAAATAAGCGAGCGGCCTCCGAAGCTGGGACGAGGAGTGTCATGTCGCTGGGCTAGCTAGCCTTTATGAAGGAGGGGCGAGCCGACAGGGTATTCGGCGGACTGGGATGGAAGGTCGGACTACCACGATCTTTAGGTCGTAACAATTGCCCCCGACATTCGAGTTCGAGGTGGAAGCCCGGCTCGGCTAGGATGACGTTTCACCTCCCCTTACTGGAAAAGGCAGTTTGGACCTTGTTTCGTGCTTGGAAGCGGCGGCTATGGTCTCAGAGTTCCTGCCCTGCCTGCCATTATCACGATTTGAAAGGGCATGGAGAATCAAAGCGTCTCAGCCACTTAGCAGGTGACGCATGGCTGAAGTGACTGTCATGCTATCCGAGGCGTCAGAGGTGCTCTGATGGGCGCCGCGTGGCGGCACGTCGACAGTCGAGATGGCCCGGTGTTTGCTATTAAGTTTGGAAAGGAGAGGACCGATCGAACGTTTCTCCTGATTTCAGCTTCCTTTTTCCATTTCCAGTCTCCAGTCATCGCTCGCCGATGTTGTCGCCGTTGTCTTTGTCGGGGATGCTTCCAGTCGCCTCCTTAGCTCGACAGATCTGCGATGTAATCTCTTGATCTCTTGACTGATGGCTTCCCAGTTTGAGTTCGGGGGAGGTAGTGGGGCAGTGATAGAAGAGTCAGTGGAAGAGGAGAGGTGGCAATGGATGCAAAGGCCTCAGAGGCAGATCATGTGGCGAGCAGACGTGCCGAGGACGATCGCGGCCGTCTGGTGTAGGCCGGTCAGGTTTAAGATTAAGGAGATTCGGGCGCGCTACGCCCGTCCGCCTTGGGAAGTGAGGCTTCCCATACCCCAGGAGAGGGTATGCCGACCTGGTGACCATGAAATTGGGGTCTATATTCGGTGCTTCGAGTTGGGACTCTGCTTCCCGATCCATCCTTACCTTCTCCATTTCTTGAATTTCCTGGAGCTGCCGATCTTCACATTGGCACCCTGCTCATTGGGTTTGCTGGTGGGTTTCGTCGTCCTATACCTTGCCAGCTCCTTGAGCCCATCACTGGCGCTGTTCCAGCATTTCTTTGCAGTGAGGAAGAGGGGGATGTACTATCTGTAGGAGAATGATGCCCTCCAGGTTATTTATCTCTGTGTGAATAGCACAAACGTCTTGTTTGAAATAACAGTAAGCTGTTTGGTAATGATTTATTTAAGTTATATTATAATGTAGTTAACATTAGACATTAACTTAGGTAAAGTCCTGAGACTTTATGCAAGGTCAAACAGGTATCGAGATGAGTATCTCGATCATGGAGAAATGTTTGACCGTCTGTAGCATAAGTCTAAAATGGTTCGTGGTCGTAGATGTTTCGAGACAAGGATATCGAAACATCGGATAGACCATTGTGTCCTAGTCTTCACCGTTAAGCGGTGGCGATGATCTCATGATCGTTCGACTTGGCGAAGTCGGAGTCAAGACACAGGTGCTCATTAGAGAATGAGTTCACTGAACGATCCACAAGAGTTATCATATGGTTACATTGACCAATCTGTCAATGATAACTCTTAGTGATGATAGACTAGTTGGTCTTTTGACTTGAGGTCATTTGACGAACCTGTGCATGGACGGTGCCACTTAGATCAACTGACCTAGCTTCGAGGCAAGGCCTGTCGAAAGGTCTTTTGATTGGGTGTCACTTGAAATGTACGAGGCTAGTAATGACCAAGAGAGGATTCGTCTCTCCCGGTCAATGGGAGTTAGTGTCGTAGAGTTAGTTCGGTCTTTAGTATAATCTCTGCACAGAGTATGTTAGAAGAAGTCCAACATTAATTCACTAAAGATCGATAGAAACTAACCGGAGTCAAGTTATTGGGGTTGATAGTTTAACCGTACCCTAGACTTGATCTACACGACATAGTTTAGACGAAGAGACTATAACTGCAAAACTCATCACAGACACGGTCAGGGTGGTCCCGACAATTCTCATGTTGATGAGCTAACCACATTATGATGATGCTGAAACAAGGGACGGCAGCCACGGCTCGTGGTCTTTGTCGTATAGGGCTTCGAGCCCAACCTGTAGTAGGGTCAGGCCGTAGGGTCACACAAAGAGTACGACCTTCGTCTAGTAATAGGTAGAAATTAGTTAGGGAGAATATTTTGCATTTTTTATGCAAGGGATGGAATAATTGCATTTGATGCAATACGATAATTTAAGTCTAGATAGGGGACTAATTTGCATATGATGCAAATGAGATTAAATGTGTCTTAAATTATTTAAGACAATATTTAATGAATTAAACGCAAGGAAAAGTTCACGGGCAAGACGGGAACGTCCCGGTCTAGACCCAGGTTAGAACGACGTCCAAATCGGACGCCAAATGCCCAACATATGCCCAAAACAGCCCATTAGGTCAGACCAGGCCAGACCAGGCAGACCCAGACCAGATTGGGTCTGGCCTGGCTCCTGGCCTGGCCCGGTAGTGCCAGGGCCCGCCAGGGCCTGGGCGCCAGGCCTGGCCTGGGCTGCGCCCAGGTTTAGGCAGAAGTTGTGGGTCCCATCTGGTGGGTCCCACATTGGGTGCAGAACCCTAAAAGGGCTGAGCAGTTTTTGCCGGCTGTGTTTGCAAAAAACATGGCGTGGGCTCGACTTTGGACACTCAATTGGAGGGTCAAACGAACTCCGATTGACGAACGGTTTTTTCCTATGCGTTCACCGTTGAACGCCCTTCGAATTGATAGGTTGTATCAATCATGAAGCTCAACGGTGAGTGAGTTAAAATTCACGGAAGTTTGTACTTTGTGAAGTGCAAACTAACTTGATTTTAATTAATCCAATTAATAGTCCCACATCGGATTTTGAGGGAAGGGGAGCAGTCGGCCGCCTATATAAATAGGCGGCTGCTCTCCTCCTCAAAACTCGTCCCAAGATCTAGTTCTGAGCGGCTCTCGTAACTGTTGGAGCACGCTCGGATCTAGGCTTAAATTAATATTTCTCTATCTCCCTAAATTTTTGTCTTACTCCTGAGGGCTCTAGCAAAGCCGCAAAGGAGTTCGGATTCAGATCCGAAATCTAGGCGAAGGTTTCACTCGCGTGAAACTTTCTTCGGCACGTGGTTGGCTCAGCGACACGGGATTGATCGCCTCGGGATGCGGAGCAGTTCGAGGAGCGGTTCTGGGAGCGGTTCGAGGAGTGGCTCGGTGTGGGACGGGAGCGGCTCGGAAGACGGTGCGGAACATCTCGCCTGCCCCATGGTTGAGATTCTGGGTATTTGTTTGATTAGCATTAGTTTAATTTAATCGCAGTAGGTCAGGTCCTTCTTGTGATGGTCAGATCCATCCCAAATTGGCATAGATCTTGGCTAAGGGTCTTGGACCTTAGGGCTAAGTTAAAATTGTTTTAACTGCATGTTAATTGGATTAACTAGACTTTTCTTCCGCTGCAAATTCTTTTTCCGTCTATATTCCGTCCGACTTAGGACGGGAATAGATTTTTTGTGCCCTAAGGGTCCTAGAAAACCCTTCAGTGGTATCAGAGCTTGTTGAGCTTGAGTACTGGTTCTCGGGTTATGAGCCGACCCGAAGTAATCGCTCTTACCGTACCAACTCCCGATAAGATGAGGATCTTATAATGGGTTGGGCATTATCGAGAGGCATGCCGTAAAACAAGTTTCTGAGGTATCTTGTGACGGGTCTAGGGTGCCATGGATGATGGGCCTTAACAGTGTCGCAATGATATCAGAGTGATACCCTTCAGTGGTATCGGAGCCTTGGTTTGCGTAACGATCTAGCCTGCGATTATTATTAAACCTTGAAATGCTTTTCAAAATACTTTATAAATTTTTTTTAAAGTTATGAGATAATTTAAAATAATTTTTTAGATGCCTTTTAAAAATATTTTAAAATTTATGCGATATTTTTTAAAGATGATTTTAAAAGGATTTTAGATGTTTAAATATTTTATATGATAAAATTTTAAGCATGAAAATTTTAAAATGATGATTTTAAATTTATGTGATAATTTTAAAATTGATTTTAAGGCTTTTTAAATTTATGCGATAAGTTTAAAATGATTTAGATGTTTAAAAATTCTATATGATAAATTTTTGAACATAGAAATCTTTTAAAATGATGTTTTAAATTTATAAGATATTTTTTAAAACTGATTTTAAAAGTCTAAAATTGTTTATGCGATAAACTTTAGTCTATTTAATTGTTAAATAGTTGTACACTTTCATTTTATACGATAAAATTAGTTTAGCTTTATTTTAATGGCTAGTTCATCTTGTCCCTTATTTGATAACACAAGACAACCCTTTAGGTTAGCCATTAAGAAATGATTAAAATTTATTAATTGAATTTTAACGACATGCTATGTTTTAATAAAACTTTTAACAACCCTTCAAGACCTAATTTCTGATTAGGGTAGTCCTTTTAATGAATCTTAATTCTAATTGTTATAATTAATTCCTATTAAAGGACTTCGCTTTTAGCGTTGTTAATAAAATTTATTAAAATCCTAATAACGATTAGGATAGCACGTGAACCTTATAGTTGATAAGGACTTAATAAAAGTTATTAAATAAATCCTAAAATTTTGAATTTAAGGATGCAACTAGTTGATAGGATTAATTAGTTGTTAATAAAAGCTGTTTAGTCTATGGCACGCATATAAAAATGACAAGCTTCATTCAATGGACCATGATCCAGTCAATGTGTGATCACTCCATATTTTACACCTTTTTTCTGCATGTTTGCATGCCATTTAGATCGCTCAATTCGTGTTTTTCACGTTTATTCGACGATATTACGATGCTTTTCACGATTTGTTGTTTTTATCGTATTTCAGGAGATTTGGAGCGATTTGGAGTGATTCTGAGATACACCCACTCCGGAGTGTCACCGACGACTCCCTTGAGGGGTATTTTGCTATTGGAGAGGAGTGGAAGGAGAAAGAACGTCGTAGGAGCGACGAGGAGGCAAAAACATGAAGGATGTGCATTTTCAGCATGCCACTCGGCCGAGTGAAGGAGTCACTCGGCCGAGCATAGACAGCCCGCTCGACCGGCCAGATCGGACACGTAACAGAGCCCATATCAGCGTGCACTCGGCCGAGTATCGCCATACCACTCGGCCGAGCACCGAGTCACCCCTCGCCCGAGTGGAGCCAAGACGACGGCATCAAAAATCACCAACTCTCTGTTTTCTGTCAGTTTGCTCCGATGACTGACTCGGCCGAGTGGAGAAAGACGGTCCGCCCGAGTGACAACCGACGTCCGCCCGAGTGGCGGAAGGCCGTCCGCCTGAGTGACCTCCGAAGAGACGACCCCCGAGACCCCCAACTCTCTGTTTCTGTACAGGGTTCGTCACTCGGCCGAGTGACATTTGTCACTCGGCCGAGTGAGCCGCGCTGCCTGTAGCGGAAACTGCGGATTTGAGGCTGCGCAGGGGCATTTTCGTCAGGGTTTATTGGGCGATTTTGAGGGGTATTTAACCCCAGTTTTTAACCTAGTTTAAAGGAGCTTTTCAGGAATTTTTGGCAGCTTTTTAGATTAACTTTTTAGGGATTAGATTTAGCTTTAAGGGAGGAGAGAAAAGTGAGATTTTGTTGGATGCTAGCTTGTTCTTCATTGGTTTGTCTCTTTCTCCCTCAAAAACTCCATTTTTGTTGATATTTTGAATATTGCTATGAATTCCATTGATTTTATTTGTGAATTTCTATTGCATTCTATTATGAATTGTGAGTAGTTCATCGTCTTAGGGCGTAGGGATGAACCCTACGAGCCCAATTTCGAAATTTTGATGAATTGGTGAAACCATTGCTAGGATTGATTAGTGTTAGTTTGGGATTGCTATAATACGAATAGCTAGCGATTCATACCGATTGGGATTTACAAGAGATTGGATCCCAATTCGATAGGAAGCCCTAGATATTCGAATTGGGTTGCAATTGAATTCCTCCGGAATCGGTTTGCAAGAGATTGGACCGAAACTAGGGTTTTTCAATTGCAATTCTATACTAATACCCGTTTGCAAGAGATTGGATGGGTATGAACTATCCCAAACTTGGCCGTAGCTCGAGTTTGCACGAGAGTGGGCTCGAGATACGATTGAACGATGATGTTGTCCTTCACGCTAGTTTGCCTAGGTTAGGGTTTGCAAGAGATTGGACCCTACCCTAGGTTGGCTATAGACCGGCAATAGCGCGAGAGCGTGAGCTTGGTTCCACATTTAGTTGCAACTAGTTCACCCAATTTTCACGTCTACCAATTGTGAAACCTACGAGTCACAATGATGATGGAACGGTCACTTTCCGACTGTACGTATTTTAGCGCGTATCTAAATTAATTCGTGTGCGTGTTTCCGTATTAGATTTTTTTTATTAATGTTCACTGTAGTTCAGACGCGCGATCGAACCCCGTATTCTCGACCCTCCCGGAGGCACGATCACCCTGATATCTTCTTTGTAATTTTAGGACGTCGATGGACCTATTAGCAATAACACATTATTATATTATTTAAACTTTTTCCTTTATAAATTTAAATTTTCACGTTTTTAAAGACAAACTCATTGTAAAAGTTTTTTTTAAAACTCTTATTTGAAATCCCAGGGTAGGTTCTGTAAGTTTCTTAATAAACAAACTTTTTATCCTAAGACTAAATATTAACTAAAACGGTTAAAGATCAAATCCAAAATCTCATTAAAAAAATCAAATCCTTTATACATGAGATACGGCAAGTAGCGGGGATTCCCTATCCCCTAAGCGTCTTTATTAATTTGTTAATTCCTTTATACATTTGAACGACTGTGACCGCATATTTGCGAACATTTTCTGACTTTTCCCATAGCCAGGTGATTCGAAGAAGACACTGTTATTAGGCCTCCATGTGTTCGATACCCGCTCGCCGCTACACCGTGCACTTGCGGTAAGACTACGATCGTCGCCGCTCCGGGACGTGTGTCCGGGGCGCGATCAATGTGCTTGGCTAAGAGTTCTGGATCACCCTTTAAGAGATAGTGATACTGGCTTAGTCAATTCCCTGGCTGAGTTCCGCTGGAACGTAATGTCGCGAATCTTGATTGTATGACACCCTGGACTATATCTAAGTCAAATACGTTAATGATCTTTTTCAAGATTAGCCGTAGCCCTCCTAGCTCTTTAGGGGAGTTTTAGAGCTGAGTTATCCTGATCCTTAGACGATCTGATAATTAGAACCCCTGACTTCTAGCGTCGCCCTGATCTTTACAATTTTGGTGTTGTCAGCCGTAGTGTTCCATCGTAGTCCTTCACGATTCGTATCCTACTCCTATTCTTCAAGCAATCATTTTCCTGTCTCCCGATTCACGTGATCGTTTCCTGACGATTGTCGTCGATATTTCAAATCCCTTCCTTGACCGATTCTGCTTCCACTAAAAGTATTTTCGAAATTTATTACTAAGTTTTTCGCTCAGCTAAATTTCTTTGAAAACCTCTATATTATATATTACAAAATTTCTTTTTCGGTCGAGTTAAAATTCTTTCACTGATTTTAAAACCTCCTTGGTCGTAAAATTATTTTACTATCTCTTGCCTATTTTCAAATCGGTATCTTTCGTATTTCAGTTTTAAACCTTATTATCAAATAATTCAATATATATATAATACTTTTCTAAACTACAAAAATTATTTCTAACCACTTACCGTACGTACTTTTAAAATATTTTCTAAACCAAAGAGAACTTTAAATGTCTTCTTGTATATGTATAAACAGCCCTATGTTCATCGTGCTCGTACTTCAAGAAATCTTTGTTTAGACTTATTTTCATTTGCAAAGCAGTAGCTACCTCACCTTACTTTTATTTCCTTCATCTAACTCTTTTTCCAAATTGTAATAAATCTTACCATCTGCTCACTTCTTCCTACAAATTTTATTAAATATAAAAGTATATGACATCATATTTTGCATGTAATTCTCCTTTCAACTATCTAATTATTTTGAAGAATATTTTTGTTCCATCCAACCAACTACCTCCTTACCCCGCCTTATTTGAACTCGTTCTTTCCGATCTTACTTCGTTCTCTTTTGGCTTAGTTTTTTTTCTTTCTAATGTTTAGATATTAGTGCTTGTAGTTGCCCGTGTCGACTCTAGCTTGGTAGTAGGCCCTTTTGGCAGGTGATGTCGTCGTAGTGCATGTGTATAGGTAGAGTGTGTAGACCTGTATGAGTGTGTCATCGTTAGGATCCTGATGATTGCCCTTGTGTCTTGAATGTGTACTCAGTGTTAACCATATTATGCTTGAAGTTGTCTGAATGATAGTATGCATATGATGTGAATAGTGTCATAGCAGACAGTTCCTTAGACTTAGTCTTTATATTAATGAATAGTTTATCTTGGCTACATGTGATTGTATCAAAACTTTGTTTTCTTTTTTTTAAAAAAAAACAAATCTTTAAAGTTTTTGAAAATTAGCTCACAAGATCACGAATCAATTATCCTTCCTCATCCATTACCACGACTCCGCACGTTTTTTTCCAAATGTTTTAAATGTGTCACTGGTTTTAAGTTTCCTTTTCTCTTCTCTTCTCTCTCTCTATTTAGAAATGTTATGGTTTATAGTTTTGGGACTAGCCATTATTGTTGTAGGATTTTGTTTGCGGTTAGGCTCAGGGAGAGGTGAGATTTGTTATAGCAATGATTAACCGATTTTGGAACAATAGGATATTGGAATAGATTTCTTTCGGATGAGAAGAATGAGCTGTCCAAGACTTAATTATAAAACCGAAGTGTGGCGGACTCAAGGGAGAATTCTGGTTGAATGAGATTATATGCGTGAAGATGAGAACTTATCAGATTTGAGGCTTAAACGAACGGTAGATAGGGATGGCTACAGAGTATGGTAGGAGTTAGGGTGATCATGAGATTGAGTAGAGCTTTTATTAGCATCGAGACTTGATAGTTAAGTTGACGTGAGAAGACATTGGGAATAACACGACGTGTAGAGACAAATGGATGGTTAGGTTGACGGATTTAATATTGGTTGAAAATAAGTATAATAAGTAGGGGATGTGATTTTAATAGTTCGATTATTGGGCGGATAAATTTATGGGAAGATATGACGAGGAATGTGTTAAGGACACAGCGAATGTTGATTTGTGAAAGGTGATATAAGATAGACAAAGTTTTTGTCTTGGATTGGTGATCGACTAGAAAATTATTTCAGCGATTGATAAATAATGGGAAGAGATTGAGAAAATTAAGGATGTTATCGAGCGATGATGTTTAGTGGAGTGGTATGGTAAGAGAAGATGATTATTATTCTTTTATGAGGACTTGGAGTTGGGAATTTAACAACAGTGATGGGTCTATAGTTTAGTGTTAGGATGTGATAATAACCGTGGATTTATCCAGTAAAAAGAAGGATTATGATGGATTACTTGAGGAACGATGTTGAAGTTATAGGATTAGAGACCATTGTGTGGAGGATGGGAGTTATAGGCTTAAGTATTTATGGATTTTATAATTATTCTTAGTATAAGTGATTCTGAGGGCGGAATCATTTCTAAGGTGGGTAGAATGTAACGGTCACTTTCCGACTGTACGTATTTTAGCGTGTATCTAAATTAATTCGTGTGCGTGTTTCCGTATTAGATTTTTTTTTATTAATGTTCACTGTAGTTCAGACGCGCGACCGAACCCCGTATTCTCGACCCTCCCGGAGGCGCGATCACCCTGATATCTTCTTTGTAATTTTAGGACGTCGATGGACCTATTAGCAATAACACATTATTATATTATTTAAACTTTTTCCTTTATAAATTTAAATTTTCACGTTTTTTAAAGACAAACTCATTGTAAAAGTTTTTTTTAAAACTCTTATTTGAAATCCCAGGGTAGGTTCTGTAAGTTTCTTAATAAACAAACTTTTTATCCTAAGACTAAATATTAACTAAAACGGTTAAAGATCAAATCCAAAATCTCATTAAAAAAATCAAATCCTTTTTACTGTGCACGATTTTTTTAAGGAAAACGAATTTGTTAGAAAAAAAAATGGAATTCTATCCTAAGAAATTTTAACAGACTCTTCCCATTATCTCAACTTCTCCTCAATCTCATGTCAACAAACCCCCCCTATTATCTTCCAGCTCCCACGTGACTCGTCCCTCTCCCTCTATTTTCTCTACCTACCTACCAACCCAGCCTCCTAGATTAAACCATAGGAGCCTACAACGCGAGAGCAGCACAAATAAATCCCAGACGCCAGGACTTCGTCCCCTAGCCTTCGCCCGATACGCTCGCCCCATCTCTTCTCCGATAGCCTCCGACCACCTCGCCCCTCACGCAACTTCCTCGTTCACTGCCACCTCCCACAATCGACGTCTGCCCCGCTCTGTCTACCACACCCCGAAGCCTCGACAGCCTTCGATCTCTCTCCCTCTTTCCGTTCAGAACAGAGCATCCCTCCTTCCATTCGAAACAGGGCAATCGCCAACACGACCTTCTTCTCCGGCCAATCCCCGATAGACCTCTCCTTGCAAGCCTCTTCACCGCCATCTTCCTTCCGACATCCACGCTCCTCCTTCCCGACTACCCGCTTCGACACCGCCTCAAACCCAGCCACCATCTCCTTTTCCTCCGCCTTCCTCCGGCCATCGCCAACTCTGACTTCGCAAGACCTCCGACCCACCGACCGGAACACCCTCTCCGGCCCCCCCCCCCCCCCCCCCCCCCCCCCCCCCCCCCCCCCCCCACGCAAGTTTCCCCGTGCGACATCCCTCTGCTCCCCGACCCTCGCGTCACCTCAGCCCTTCCATCTTCACTCCTTCCACGCAACCGACGGCCACCACGTGACCTCGTTCTCCGGCGCTTTCATCAAACGCATCCCGTTGTGCTCCGACACCTGATCCTGACGCCGACCGCCGACAGCAGCTGACCACACGACGTCGCTCGCTGCCTCCCTGCTCTCGCGGAACCACCTCGCTGCCGTCAGCCCTCCGCTGAGCTCCGACCACCATTTCCCCAGGTCTCGCCACCGGCTGCGCCCCGACGCCTTCGTCCTTCCCCGTCGGATCTCTTCCCTTTCCTCGCAGTCCTCCGAGCCTCAGCCCTCTCCGACTTCGCCCGATCCCAGGCCCCGACAACCACAGCGACAACCAACTCCCGCCTCCAACCCCTCGACGAGCGGCATCGAACCCACCTGCAAACAAGCGAGGAAACGTAACTAAAGCGGTGAGTTTCTTAGTGGGTGAAGCTGTGAGTAGCTTAAATAGGTTGGTTTTTTTTATGCATAATGTGCTACAAACTTGCAACAGAGAGCTTTTGTAAGTTGGGTTATAGATGTACTGTGTACTATAAAGAGCTATTTGTTGGCATTTGGGTGAATACTAGGACATGTGATAGTACGTACTCAACCATTTCGATAAAAATCAATAAGTTCTTTTAATATCTATATATGTAAGGTTATAACTATATATGCTCTAAGTTATGTTACTGCATTAATATAAGTTATACTAACCTAATTTAACATTAAATGTACTGCATTGCATGAGCAGTATGTTAAACAGTAACTCCTTTACACATTATGTCATGTGCTTTTACACAACTAGTAATATATACGGGTTAGGGGTTAGATGATGTATGCTACCCGATAGGTGTGAACAAAAACTTCACATATAAGGACTTTGTGTTTTTATTGTTAACTGATGACCTTCAGCTTAACATCGTAAATATTATGACGCAGAGACAGTCACGCTTTCCGTTCGACCACGTGAAGACTAAAGACCAGTGACGAGACGTTCCGGAAATTGGAGTCGCGACGTGATACCGTTTCCAGACCCGACACCGGATCCACGCGCGATCGTTATACCAGGTTGGTTTTCCCTAACGAGTAGTAAAACCCACACCGTAGCTAACCAAAACCTAAACTGAAATTGGTTAACTTGAACTAAATTTACTTTTCCGCACCAGTAAAACGATGTCACTGTAGAAATCGACCGTCGGACAACTTCTTCTGTGCATATAGGGTAGTGGTCGATTTAGGCTAAACGAAACACCAAAATGTGGCGTTGACGAATAGGATAGTCCCGATAACCTAGAAAAGAACCTTAATAGGGTTTGATGAAATTGAGACCTGACACCGTCGCCGTGGCGATATTTCAGACGGACTTCCTCGGACGAGACGCTTGGACGAGACGCTTCGAGAGGACGACACACTCGCCATCGCAGGCAAGTGTATCCCACTTGCACTTTTGGCCGTGCTTAGGCCTTAGTTGGTTAGAATTGATAACTGTGAACAAATAGAACCGGACGTGAAATGATAGCGTCCAGGACGACTCCTGACGGCTCAGACTTGACGACGAAGTCTGAGCCCGACAACAACAACTTTTGACATCATAGGGCTATCATGTGTGTGCGTGTGTGTGGACACCCTAGAATAACCCTTCCCGTCTTGTCACGTCACGTCCCGTCTTACACAGCCCGCTGGGCAATAGGGCACTCTCCAAGCTAGAGAGAGTGATCCCTTGTACTGATTCTCAGCCTGCGGGCAATAGGGCACTCGCCAAGCTAGAGCGAGTGATCCCTTGTATTGGTGTCATGTCTTGTCTTGTCTTGGGGTTTGTGGTTGGGTTGAGCGTGCGCACGGCAAGAGGGTCTGATCCCCCTCGAACCGTAAGGCGTGAACCCTTTTCGTGTCTCACTTGTCTTGTCTTGCCTTATTTCTGTCACGTCCCGTCTTGTCTTGACACCTGTAGGTTAGTCCCGTAGTTGGTAGCACACGCTACGACTACTACCTGTCCCGTTTTACTTTCTTGATGCGCTACTTCCTGTTGTGTTACTCTGTTATAACCACAGCATGCTAACCAACCAGTAAACTGTTGTGAAATAGAACCTCAGCATGTTAATCAACCAGTAAACCGTTGTTTAAAAAGTTCGGTACACTTGCAGTTTGGTCTAACCCTTTTTGTAGACCTTACCTGACGTACAGTTCCTACTTTTGGTGATGTACGTCAGGTGTTCGGCCAGAGTTCGTGGACGAGGCAGACTTACTGGAGTACGTGGAGCCGAGGATGTCGACCCAGAGTACACGCCTAACGAGGACTAGACCTAGCGGTCATTTTTAGTCGTCATTTTCAGAGGTTACTACTTTTAGGTTTGTCTTTAAATCTTTTGTTGCCATGATTAGGCTTCTAGCGGATAGAACCCAGAATCGACACCGAGGAACTATACAGCGCCTGGTGACCGTAACACCGCCAGGTGGCTTTTAGGTGTAAGTTCTGTGCGCGTCAGAAAGTAGCTGGTCTTCGCCTCCCGAAGAACCCGACTGGCATAGTAGACCAACCTCTGGATTCCCCCATCCTCTTTAATTAGGACCGAGCTGACGGCCTCTTCGGTGGCGGCAAGGTAGAGGCCAAGCCGCTCTCCTTCCTCTGGCTTTGCGAGCAGCGGTAGACTCTGTCAATAAGCTTTCAGCTTGCCAAGTCTTGGGTGCATGAGTCGTCCCACTCAACCTACTTCCTTGCACCCTTCCTTATATTGAGGGCCTTCCGTAAGATCTTGAAGAATGGGAGGGACCTCTCGGTGGACTTCGACAGGATTCTCCCTAGTGCAGAGATTCGCCCGTTCAGATTCTGCATGTCTTTGATCGTCCTTGGCTCTCTCATGTTAATGAGGACAGATATCTTGTCGGGTTTGGCCTTGATTCCTCGCTTGGTGATCTTGAAGCCAAGGAACTTCCCAGACCGGACGCTGAATATGCACTTGGCGGGGTTGAGCTATAAGTTGTAACGGTGCACCTTTTGAAAGGTCTCCTCAAGGTCAGCGAGGTGATCCTCTGCCTTCTTTGATTTGACTAGTATGTCGTCGATGTAGACTTCGAGATTCCTACCGACCTAGGGATGAAAGATCTTGTTTACCATCCATTGCTAGGTCGTTCCGACGTTCTTGTGTCCGAGTGGCATCTTTGTTTAGCAGAATGTCCCCTGGTTAGTGACGAACGACGTCTTGTCCTCATCGTGGGTCGCTATTTGGATTTGATTGTAGCCCGAGAAGGCATCCATGAAGGTCAGTAGCTCG
>JAULAV010006360.1:0-25000 GCA_030789695.1 Scilla litardierei | reverse complement strand
AGGGGGTGAATAGAGTAATGGCAATAAATTATGCAATTAAAATTAAACTTGCAAATGCAGAATAATAAGTGCAAGAGGAATTAAACAACACAATCAATCCAACCGCAATCACATGAATTACCCTGGTTCTCCAAACTTGGGTACGTCCAGCCACACCAATATCCACTATAATTCTCACATAGAGAAGTGAATACAATCTCACACAGAGATACCTCACACAGAGGATTTGGATTCTCACACAGAGAAATCCTCACTCTCACACAGAGAGACCTCACACAGAGGATTTAGGATTCTCACACAGAGAAATCCTTGCTTTCACACAGAAAGACTTATGCTCTCACACGGAGAGAACTCAACCAACCCTCACACAGAAGGTTATACTCTCACACAGAGAGTAACTAGCTCTCACACAGAAAGCTAGGGTTTCAAAGAAATAACAAAGTAAAACAAATACTCTTACCTATGCCTCGAGATGAACTTACTCATAAATGAATACAAGACATGGAAGAGGATCTCCAAGTGATGAGATTTGCTAGAAAGCACTTGGATGAATTCTCTTGAGCTGGACTTCAATGCATGAAGAGGAATAAGAGCTCACAAGAGGGAATTGAGAGGGTTTGAGAGTGGCTTATAGATCTCTTGTGATTTTCAATAGCATCAAGAAGTTCTAGAGATATCAGCACACCCACATATATAGGAACCATATCTCAACCCTCAAAACCCAAGAAAACAGCCATCATCCCAAAGCTGCAACGGCTAGAAACTGGGCGAAAACGACATCAACAGTCAACTGATGATCAAAAGAAAGTCGACTGATCAACGGCTAGAAAATATCCAGCGGCTATAATCTGATCCAGGACAGTCGACTGAAGAAGACAATACAGTCGCCTGGAAACAGGACAAGCGCATGTAAAACCTTTAGCGGGTGACTGCTGTAGGGGATGGAATAAAACAGAGAGCTGCACTCTTTCTCCAGATAAGCATACAGGCGACTGATGTCAATAATACAGTCGACTGTCTATTAGTCAGGTGATTGTAAAACCTTAATCAGTCGGATGCTGTATAAGATAGAGAAACGACAGAGAGATGCAGAGATTACACTTACGCTACTTAGGCGACTGATGACCAATCTACAGGCGACTATAAACTGACCAGTATTCGACTGTACGTAAAGCTCAAGTTTGAGTCAATTGAAATGTTGACTTGAGCTGTGCATATCAGGCGACTGTAGAAGGATCTACAGGCGACTGGAAATCACCCAGTCGACTGTTATTCCTTCAGCAGGCGACTGATGGAAAGCCAGAGACTCCAAATGAGTCTTTGGACAAAGTGAACCTATTGGGTTGGACTCTATGATAATCCTAAGGCTTACTAAGATGGTTAAATGCATATGCATGAATGAGTAAACCATCTAACAAGGCATTACATTAACCTAGACTCAAAAGAGAGAGAAAGCAATAAAGTAAATATTACATGGATTACATTGCTTTCCTTAGAGTCTAAGTCTTCAATCTTCATGCCTTGTTTGCTCTCCATCATCTCCAAGCTTTGGCATTCCTTGAGTCCAAGCTTTGTCCCTTCTCCACTTGATGTCCATCCTTGCACCAAGTGATTAGTTTCCAAGAAAGATATTCTAGGAAAGAAACTGTGAGACTAAAACATGAAAGTCATTAGCAACAACATAATGTTGTGATTATCATCAAAATAAGATTGGTATGGAACACCAATACTCAATAGTGATGGTACTGGAGTAGGTGGAGGTGGACCGTGAATGTGGGTAAGAATACAGAGAATGGTGGCCACGTTTCGCTCGAGTGCGAGAAAATGTGGGTGTGAGAGGAAGGAAGTGGATGGGTCAGAGGAGGTAGAGGTAGAGGTGCCAGTGCGCAGAGCAGCAACCTCAGCCTCAAGAGCGAGACGAGCGGATGTGGCCTGACGAACAGCAGAAGAGGTGCCGGCGGCAGTGGTCGTGCCGGCACCAGAGGCAAGGCCTAAGAGGGCCATAGTGAGTGCATCAGAAGAAACAGCGACAGAAGCCGGGGTCGTGACACTAGGGCCAGCCGCGGGATCTCCTCTGAATGCAGGGATATCCTGCTCACCTAAGTAGGCTGCAGGGGACGATGGTCGTGGTGCGTCAGGGAGTGGAAACTGAAGATGTAGCCCCCCACAAACTCTGGGTCAGGAGAAAATGACAAGTCTGCCTCAAGATATATGGCATATGGGGCAGGGGGTGGCCATAGTAAAAGACATACTGACCCATGCCTCGAGGCTTAATCATGTGGGTATGCCACAGGACATCAAGATCTAGATATGTGGATCCTACGGCATGCAGCAAGTAACGGGGGATAACGACGCCGAACGGGTGGTGCAAGGCAATGAGGGTGATTAGGCCCCCGCAGCAATATTTTCCCTTGCCAGCGCGACTAATATCAAGTAGTTTTTGTATACGCCATGCACCGCCGTTAATAGGTATGCACGGGGCCTCAAAAGCGATCCCGTCAGTGCCGCGAATGAAATCAAAAGTCATAGCCCAAAGGATAAAAAGGTCAGGAATAGTCACGGTCCCGGACTCATCCCGGGAAAGAAAGTGCTAGATATGATGCGGTGGGCTAGACGAAAGACAAGGTGAATGATGGAGGAGGCCTTAGCCTTGCCTTGAGGATAATGATCATGGAGTGTAAGGCGACCCCAAAAATAATCGACATCGAAGTCGCGATGAAATTTGTAGGGACTGACATCGGCACCGAGAATGGGGAAACCGAAGATGTTGTTGATGGTGTTCACATGGGTGCAATATTTTTGGTTTCGGAGGCGAAAATCTATGATCGACCCCCCTCAGTTTTTAGAGTCGAGAGAAATTCAAATGTGAGGGCGGGGTATGATGGTGCATGGGAGTTTAGGAAGCTTAGCCACCCTAGGTTTGCAAATAGAGTCTCGACACCGGAGAAAACTGCGAGATCGGTCAGGGTTTGAGCATGGGCAAACTTAGTGGATAAATGCGATCGTTGGTTGAGAAGATGATAAAAATCTTTATGGGCAAGACTCATGAACCGGATTTTCTGCGGGCCCATTAGCGGGTCTGCCATGGGAATGATGGTTTGGGATGGAGGTTGGGTAGGAGGAGGAGGAGGAGCACATGCACTTGGTGGACGTGTGAACTTGCGTCTCTTGTGAGACGCCTCCTCTTCCCGCATGATCCCCTTACCCTTGTCTTTGGCCATGAATGTGCAATGATGCAATATGAATGCAAGATTATATAAATGCACAAAAACAACGACAATAGAGCAAAATTATAATATTATGGCAGTGTAAAAATAGAGCTCAGAAACGAGTTTACCCAGTAGCAAAATGATTCCTTGCTCGCAAAAGACCCCACGCAGCGTAATGGAGAGATTTGTGAAGCCGCAGCACTTCTATCCAACAAGAGTAGAATTTTTTTCAATTGGGGGGAAGTAGGGTTAGGGTTAGGGCGTAATTTAGGGGTGAATGAGGATGGAGGAGGGTTGATGAAGAGAGAGATATGGAGGAAGTAGGGAGTGAGGTTTGGGAGTTGTGAGAGAGAGAGAGAGAGAGAGAGAGAGAACCGTTTGAGGGAGAGGGAGGACGAAACGATCGGAGGAATAGGGAGTTTGGGTGAATGAAATGAAATCGGGTGAGTGTGGGGGTATTTATAGGGTTAGGCGAACCGATCGGGTGAGATCTCACCCGATCGGTTGAATTAATTTTCTAAAATTCTTGTTGGAAAGCAGCTACAGGCGAACCGATCGAGTGAGACTTCACCCGATTGGTTGGCCGCCTCACAAATTTCCCGAGAGAACTGTAATCTTCACCCGGTCTGCCACCCGATCACAGCTTCAGCTCAACCGATCGGTTGATTTAACTCCAAATTTTCCCGAGAGCCCTGCTGTTGTCAACCGATCTACCACCCGATCACCCTCATTTGCCATCCGATCGGTTGGTTGATGTTCTGAAACGGCTCATCTTCAGACACAGCCCACCCGATCGGTTGATGCTTGAACCGATCAGGTGGGGGTAATTTCCTGCACAAACACAAAAAATCATCTAAGTCTCCCGACGAAAATCCCCATGGTAGAATATATTCACTTAAAATAAGAAAACTAATCCTATAAATAACGACAAGAGTTCAAAACATGGGTTGCCTCCCATGAAGCGATGTTGTTTAAAGTCGTTTGCTCGACTCCTGATATATGATCTTCAGGGGGATTATACGAGTGATGCCCAATGATCGGCATCCTTTCAGCTTTTGGAGCAGCGGCCCTTGTCGGTGATGGAGGTGACAGGTAGATGCTCTCAATGATCCTCCCGCTGGTGGTGTCCGGGGGCTTTTCCCTCACATTGGCGTCAATCGCCACTCTTCGCAGGATCTGGACTTCATCAGCAGTGAGCCCCATGGGCTCTTTTCCCTTGCTCCTATTCGGAGCAACCTTCTTGAATCCGGGAGGAGTCGTCTGTGAGACACACACTTCTCCAGATACTTCTTCTTCTTTCACCCTAAGGTGCTCCTCAAGGCCCCCCAAGCTATCGGGGGTTCCTCGAGAGAACTTCCCAGGCTCCAGCCTCAACGATTCTTTCTTCCTTAACATCCAGTAGATTACACCTTTGTTCTTTCAGTGGATGCTTCATTGACAATCCCAGATCAAACTTTACTTTCTGTTTCCCGACATTTAGGGACAGCTTCCCCTTCTTCACATCAATGAGCATGCCAGCTGTTGCCATGAAGGGCCTCCCAAGGATTATCGGGGTGTGGTTGTCCTCCGGAATGTCCATTACAACAAAATCCACAGGCACGTATACGCCGCTGACGTTCACCGGCAAGTCGTCCACAACCCCCACCTGGTATTTCACCGATCTGTCTGCAAGTTGCAGCGTCATTCCGGTGGGTTCAAGGTCGCCCATTCTTATCCTCTTGTATAATGATAGAGGCATCAGACTCACGCTCGCACCCAAATCGACGAGCACCCGATTGATTTTCACCTCTCCTATCGAGCATGGGATAAAGAAGCTCCCTGGCTCTTTGAGTTTTGGCGGATTCGCTCATTGAATCAGAGTGATGCACTCCGCTGTCAGGATGGCTTTCTCTTTTCATGTACCCTTCGTCACCAAATCCTTCAGAAATTTTACATATGAAGGAATGGTCTCTATAGCCTCTAGGAAGGGGATCTGCAAACTAAAGTCTTTAACCATGTCGAAAAACTTGCCGTATTTCTCGTCTATTTTCGCCTTGGCAAGTCTTTGAGGGAATGGCACTACGGGCTTAAAGACTCTCAAGTTTCCCTCTTCATTCTTCATCTTTTCTTCCTTAGAAACTCCCTCCGGAGTCATGGTCTTTGATGACGAAGCTCCATCGTCACTTGCTTTTACATTTGGTTGCCCATCGACCAATGGAGCTTCGGGTTCTTTGGCGGCCTCCCTAGTCGGAATCTGTGTGCCGCTTCTCAATACTATCGCAGACACAGTTGCATGGTCATGCGTCAACACCAATATTTGATTTGGCCCCCTAGGATTTACCTTCGGCTGACCCGACAATTGGCTCTGTGCCCTTTGAAGATTTGCCACTTGCAACCCCAGCTGGGTTACTTGATCGGTCAAGGTCTTCTGTCCCATCTGCAGCTGCAGGTTAATCTTCTCATGGTTCGTTATATATTGGGTCAAGAGATTATCTTACCATAAATGCCGAGATATGGGTAGATAGTAAATCAAATTTGCTAGATATTTTGTCGACCTCTTCGACTCGGTGCATTCCACCAGATTTTGGCATGGTGCGCTCATCGCACCACCTTTCATTATTAGATGCCATGTTCTCTAGAATGTTTCTGGCATCTTCCTCGTTCCTTGACATGAAGGACCTCCAGCCGCGACATCCATTGAAGATTTCAGATCATCCCTCAACCCATTGTAGAACAAATTAATGATATGCCATTTGGGGAGCTCATGGTGAGGGCATCTCCATTGCATCTCCTTATATCTCATCTATGCCCCGTGCAAGGATTCGTGGCTGCCTTGGGAGAAGGATGAGATCTCGTTCCTCAGCTTCATCGTCTTCCCCGGGGGGAAAGAACTTGTTCAGGAAAGTGTTGGACAACTTCTCCCAAGTTGTGAAGCTATTGGGGTCCTTCCCCTTTAGCCATTGTTTGGATTTATCCCTTAGAGAGAATGGGAACAGTCTGAGCCGGATTGCTTCAGTCGACACACCGTTGATTCTGAAGGTGTCGCACTTCTCTAAAAATGAGTCCAGATGCTCAATCGGGCTCTCCATTGGTGCCCTTGAAAATTACTCCTGTTAGATCCACATCACCAATGACGGCTTTAATTCGAAATTTCCGGCCGTAATGGCCGGGGGTTGGATGCTTGACGTGGACCCGATGGACGGCATCGAGTACTCAAGCAAGGACTTCTGGGGAGGAATATTTTCTCCCATGGTTTCAGCTTCTTCCCTTCTTCTCCTCTCGGCGTTCAGACGCCTCACGGTTGCGTTTATCTCAGGATCTATAGGAATCAAGTCATCGAGACTTATTGTATTCCTGCGCATGAAAAATCAAGAAACACCCGTGAAGCACGTATGGTATAAAGCCAGATAAAAATAACAGAAAATAAAGAATAAAAAATAAAAATAAAATATAGAATGCGAAAATTATCGCGTGGTGAGGATGTGAACTACTCTCTAGGGTTCACATGGTCCTAAGAGAAACAAGAACGTTGCCTCACCGGCAACGGCGCCATAAAGCTTGACGTCCCCTAGATTTAGCAATATATGCAGTGAGATTGGGGATACCAGATTTAAATATTTGTAACCGCAAGCGCACGGTGTTGTATTGTGGCTTGGAGGTCGAACTCAGGGAGGCGTGTGTTGTGCTTGTTGTCAAGAAGGAACCGGATCACCCGATGGGTGAGCTAGCCCAATCAATCGGTAGGTTGTCACAAAATAGAAATACTAAGGATGTATGATATAAAAGGGAACCCAGGACTTTGGTTTCCACCCTATTATGTGCCCTCTCTATTACGACCAACGGATAGGGATACGATTGGATTTTAGAGTTTAGTGGTGAGACGTTGCCACTAAAAGTGATACCTAGCATCACATGGGTCCGATATTCCGGTCGATACCCAGGATGATACGCTAGGACTACCCGGGTTCGGTCAGTGGGCATTCCGATGTCCATTAACACTGGCCGACTCTGGGAGCACTAAGCTCGCAATGATTACTCCTAACATTTCATCCTGCAGTTCCCACGCACTAGGATTCAATGTCTACGCTAGGGGTGTGAGCTGTGGTTGGGGGATCAAACGCCAGTTTTATTTCCCCTTGGCCCGACGGTCAAAGGCGGTCTTTCTCCCGCCAATGACAATAAAACACCCCGCGTAACCATCTAAATTCCTAAATCCTATCAAAACCCTAATCCTATGGTCGTTCTAGGAGAACCCGTGAAGGGGCTTTCACTAAAATCCCAGATTTGGAAACTACTCACAATTCATGGTGAAAATAGCATCACAACAAAATTCAACCATTGAAATCAAAATCAAGCAATAGAAAGTAGAAGCTAACAATAGTATTAATGCAATATTAAAGTTCCAGAACAATCAGAAAACTTACAAGACGGAATAAATTCTGAGCCGTCAAAAATCCCAAAAAGACAGAAAATACAATGGGGTTCTCGTCTGAGAAAAACCTAGGTCACTATAATAGAAAATACGGCCACCCGATCGGTTGAAGCATCAACCGATCGGGTGAGCTGACAGTCGATATTGCCTTCGGTCTTCAGACACTTCACCCGGTAACCCAACCGATCGGATGAGCTCATCGGGTCATGAGATGGGCAATCTTGGCTACAGATGCACCGATCGGGTGAGATGTCACCCGATCGGTTGGAATTCAACTCCAAAAAGACAGAGAGCTCTGTCGTGTTCACCCGATCACTGAACCGATCGGATGAGCTTCTCTTCACTTCTGCTACTGTCCGGGTCGGATACGCATGCACCAACCGATCGGTTGGCTCTGTCCAACCGATCGGTTGAGGGCTGATATTTGGAATTCTTCGACGTATGGCCCCCCGGCTCGCGGGTGACATCTCACATTGCTTCGGGGACTCATAATATCTGCTTTATATGTCCCCAATGCTGGCAATCTCCTGCATTGGCACAAAAACACAGAGAAAGTGAAAAGATACAAAAAACCACAAAAGAACGGGTACAGAGTGACGGAAAACAACGAAAAATCACAAAGAAGACGTGCGTGAATATATAAAATATAATCGCATGTCTTGCACGCGGATGGATATTGCTTCAGACTAGGCCTTTTAACCCCCACGCACGACGCGCACAACCTTGCGTAATATGGCCCGTCGTGTGCGCGGATGGAAATTGCTTCAGACTAGGCCTTTTAACCTCTGCGCACGACGCGTACAACGGTAAGTAATTTTTCCCGTCGTGCGTGCGGATGGATATTGCTGCAGACTAAGCATTTTAACACCCGCGCATGACGTGCACAATGGGGCGTAATTTTGCCGGTCGTGCGCGCGGATGGATATTGCTTCAAACTAGGCCTTTTAACCCCCACGTATGACACGCACAACCTGGCGTAATTTTGCCAGTCGTGCGCGCGGATGGATATTGCTTCAGACTGGGCCTTTTAACCCACGCACACGATGCACACAACTGGGCGTAATTTTGCCCGTCGTGCGCGCAGATGGATATTTCTTCGTACTAGGACTTTTAACCCCCGCGCACGACGTGCACAACCTTGCGTAATTTTACCCATCGTGCGCGCGGATGGATATTGCTTCAGATTAGGCCTTTTAACCCCCGTGCACAACGTGCACAACGGTGCATAATTTTGTCAGTCGTGGGCCCGGATGGATATTGCTTTAGACTAGGCCTTTTAACCCCCGCGCGCGCGCACAACAGGGCATAATTTTGCCGGTCGTGCACGCGGTTGGATATTTCTTCGGACTTGGCCTTTTAACCCCCGCGCACGACTCGCACAACCGTGTGTAATTTTGTCGGTCGTGCGTGCAGATGGATTGTGCTTCAGACTAAGCCTTTTAACCCCCGTGCACGATGCGCACTACCTTGCGTAATTTTTTCGATCGTGCGCACGGATTGATACTGCTTCAGACTAGGACTTTTAATCCCCGTGCACGACGTACACAACCTTGCGTATTTTGGTCGTGCGCACAGATGGATATTTCTTCAGACTAGGCCTTTTAACCCCGTGCACAACACACACAAACGTGCACAACGGTGCGTAATTTTGCCGGTCGTGCACACAGATGGATATCGCTTCAGACTGGGCCTTTTAACCCTCGCGCACGACTCACACAATCGTCTGTAATTTTACCCATCGTGCATGCGGATGGATATTGCTTCAAACTATGCCCTTTTACCCCGCACACGACGCGCAAAATCTTGCATAATTTTGCCCGTCGTGTATGCTGATGGATATTTCTTCAGACTCGGCCTTTTAACCCCTTTGCAAGAAGCGCACAACGGGGCGTAATTTTGTCCATCGTGCACGCGGATGGATATTGCTTCAGACTAGGCCTTTTAACCCCTGCGCACGACGCGCACCACCTTGCGTAATTTCGCCCGTCGTGCGCGCGGATGTATATTTCTTCAGACTAGGCCTTTTAACCCTGCGCACGACGCGTACAACCTTGCATAATTTTGCTGGTCGTGAGCTCGGATGGATATTGCTTCAGACTAGGCCTTTTAGCCCCCGCTCACGACGTGCATAACGGGGCGTAATTTTTCCCGTCGTGCACGCGGATAGATATTGATTTATACTAGGCCTTTTAACCCCAGTGCACGACTCGCACAACGGGACAAAATTTTGACGGTCGTGCACGTGGATGGATATTGCTTCAGAATAGTCCTTTTAACCCCTGCACACGACGCGTACAACCTTGCGTAATTTGGCACGTCGTGCTCGCGGATGGATATTGCTTCAGAATAGGCCTTTTAACCCCGCACACGATGCGCACAACGGTGCGTAAATTTGTCAGTCGTGTGTGCGGATGGATATTGCTTCAGACTACACCTTTTAACCCCCGCGCACGATGCGCACAACGGGGCGTAATTTTACAGGTCGTGCGCACGGATGGATATTGCTTCATACTAGGCCTTTTAACTCACGCACACGACACGCACAACCTGGCGTAATTTTGCCGGTCGTGCGCGCGGATGGATATTGCTTCAAACTGGGCCTTTTAACCCACGCCCACGACGCGCACAACGGGGCGCAATTTTGACCGTCATGCGTGCGGATGGATATTGCTTCATACTAGGCCTTTTAAAACTCGCGCACAACCTTGCGTAATTTTGCTCGTCGTGCATGCGGATGGATATTGCTTCAGACTAGGCCTTTTAACCCCCGCGCACGATGCGCACAACGGGGAGTAATTTTGTCGGTCGTGCACGCGGATGGATATTGCTTCAGACTAGGCCTTTTAACCCCCGCACACGACGCGCACAACGGGGCTTAATTTTGCCGGTCGTGCGCGCGGATGGATATTTCTTCAGACTTGGCCTTTTAACCCCTGCACACGACTCGCACAACCTTGCGTAATTTTGACTGTTGTGCGCGGATGGATATTTCTTCAGACTAGGACTTTTAACCCCCGCGCACGATGCGCACAACCTTGCGTAATTTTTCCAGTCGTGCGCACAGATGGATATTGCTTCAGACTAAGCCTTTTAACCCCCGCGCACGACGCGCACAACCTTGCGTAATTTTGCCGTTCGTGCACGCGGATGGATATTGCTTCAGACTATGCCTTTTAACCTATGCACACGACGTGCACAACCTTGTGTACGTGGCGTAATTTTACCGGTTTTGCGCGCGGATGGATATTGCTTCAGACTGGGTCTTTTAACCCCGTGCACGATGCGCACAACCTTGACTAATTTTGCCCGTCGTGCGTGCGGATGGATATTGCTTCAGACTAGGCCTTCTAACCGCCGCACACGACGTGCACAACCAAGCAGAATGTTGCCCATCGTGCATACGTATGAATATTGATTCAGACTAGGCCTTTTAACCCCCTCGCACGACGCGCACAACGGGGCGTAATTTTGCCAGCCGTGCGTGCGGATGGATATTGCTTTAGACTAGGCCTTTTAACCCCCGCGTACGACGTGCACAACCTGGCGGAATGTTGACCGTCGTGCGCGCGTATGAATATTGCTTCAGACTAGGCCTTTTAACCCCCGCAAGCGATGCGCACAACGGGGCATGATTTTTTCCGTCGTGCACACGGATGGATATTGCTTCAGACTAGGTCTTTTAGCCCCCGCGCATGACGCATACAACCTTGCGCAATTTTTCCGGACGCGCACGCGGATGTATATTGCTTCAGACAAGGCCTTTTAACCTCGGCCCACGACGCGCACAACGGGGCATAATTTTGCACGTCGTGCGCACGGATGGATATTTCTTCATACTATGCCTTTTAACCCCCGCGCATGATGCGCAAAATGGCGCGTAATTTTGCCGGTCGTGTGCACGGATGGCTATTGCTTCAGACTAGGCCTTTTAACCCCCGCGCACGACGCGCACAGCAGAGCGTAATTTTGCCGATCGTGCGCGCGGATGGACATTGCTTCAGACTAGGCCTTTTAACTCCCGCGCATGACGTGCACAATCTTGCTTAATTTTGCCCGTCGTGCGCGCGGATGGATATTGCTTCAGAGTAAGCCTTTTAACCCCACGCACGACGCGCACAACGGTGCGTAATTTTGCCCGCCGTGCGCGCCGATGGATATTGCTTCATACTAGGCCTTTTAACCCCCGCGCACGATGCACACAACGGGGGGTAATTTTGCCGGTCGTGCAAGTGGATGGATATTGCTTCATACTAGACTTTTTAACCCCCGCACATGACGCGCACAACCTGGCGTAATTTTGCCGGTCGTGCATGCGGATGGATATTGCTTCAGACTGGGCCTTTTAACCCACGCCCATGACGCGCACAAGTGGCGTAATTTAGTCTATCGTGCGCGTGGATGGATATTGCTTCATACTAGGCATTTTAACCCCCACGCACGACGCGCACAACGGGGCGTAATTTTGCCAGTCGTGTGCACGGATGGATATTGCTTCAGACTAGGCCTTTTAACCACCGCGCACGACGCGCACAATGGGGCGTAATTTTGTCGGTCGTGCGCGCAGATGGATATTGCTTCAGACTTGGCCTTTTAACCCCGCGCACGACGCCCACAACGGGGCGTAATTTTACCGGTCGTGCATGCGGATGGATATTTCTTCAGACTAGGCCTTTTAACCCCCGCGCACGACGCGCACAACAGGATGTAATTTTGCCGGTCGTGCGATCGGATGGATATTTCTTCAGACTGTGCCTTTTAACCCCCGCGCACGACGCGCATAACCTTGTGTAATTTTACCGGTCGTGCGCGCGGATGGATTTTGCTTCAGAATAGGCCTTTTAACCCCCGCGCACGACGCGCACAACCTTCCATAATTTTGCCGGTCGTGCTCGCGGATGGATATTGCTTCAGACTAGGCCTGTTAACCCCCGTGCACGACGTGCATAACACGGCGTAATTTTGTCGGCGTATGGAAATTGCTTTAGACTGGGCCTTTTAACCCCACGCACGACGCGCACAACCTTGCGTAATTTTGCCCGTCGTGCACGCAGATGGATATTGCTTCAGACTAGGCCTTTTAACCCCCGCACACGACGCGCACAACCTGGCGGAATGTTACACGTCGTGCGCGCGTACGAATATTGCTTCAGACTAGGCCTTTTAACCCCCGCACACGACGCGCACAACGGGGCGTAATTTTTCCGGTCGTGCACGTGGATGGATATTGCTTCATACTAGGCGTTTTAACTCCCGTGCACGACGTGCACAACGGGGCATAATTTTAACCCCAGTGCACAACGAGTTTTTTGCTACCCTCTAAACTTTTTAATTACCGCTCACGACGCGTTAGACTATAGCGTGTTGTGCGCGGTGAGTAATTTAATCCACTGTTTTACTCGACGCGCACAATATCCCGTATAATTTTTAAAACATCCGTTAGTAATTGTGTACAAATTTGCTTTGAAAAGGGCTTAAAGGACGCGATGGTAATTGCACGTATAGTTCTACATAGTTGCTTTGAAAAGAGCTTTATGGGCGGGATGGTAATTGCCCCAAAAGTGCCAGTTGCTTAGAGGGCGCGCTTGTAATTGCACCAAAAGTTCCGCCGGTTCCGCTTTTAACAACAGCCGGGGGATCGAATCGGCCGGTAGTGAGAGGTCGAGCGCGGGAATTCCATCTGAGCTTGAGTGCAGGCGCATTTTATCCATATATATACACACACACACTACTAATAACTCGTGCCCGCGGGCACGGTTCATTTAAGATTTTTCCACGCGAAATCTTGGTTTTCCAAAAAATTATTAAAATTTAAAAGACAACAAATTAGCGTAAAAATATTTTGCGGTACAGGCGCCTTCGACACAGAACAACAAATTCGACATAGGCACCGTAGACACGGAACAACAAATTCGGTGCGGGCGCCTTCTGCGTGAAACAACAAATTCGGCGCGGGCGCCTTCGAAGCGGAACAACAAATTAGCGTAGAATAACAAATTCGGCGCCGGCGCCTTCGGCGCGGAACAACAAATTAGCGTAAATAACCCGTATCCACGGGCACAGTTCAAATTTTTGTTCCCTAAAACCTCGTGGAATTCGGGTGGAATTAGCGTGTGTATATATGTGTGTATGTGTGTGTAGTAAACCGGGGGGAATTCGGGTTATCCAAGTTGATAAGTCAAACCCGTACTTGACCTGGATTTTATCTGGGACAGGTCGGGTCAACTCAGATATGTTTTATATGTTTTATCAATCAAGGAGATCCTAGTCAGTTCAGATCTTATCAATCAAGGAGAAAGAAAGTATGGTGATAAATTCAAGATCTCTAGGGCACCTTGGTTGAGTTGTCAGCCCACAAAATTGGAAGATCTAGCTCTATAATCAAGCTTTTACCCTTAACAGAAATCAGGCTAAACTTTGGAGATAAAGAAACTTCGGGTACATTGGGTTGAGGTACATCTTTGATTCTCAACATCGAAACTTAAATCTATAGAAGGAAACAACCAAGAAAAGGACGGGCAAGAGAGAAGGTTACATTACTTTACACTGGGGATAAGCATAGAAGGCATAAGCAGAAGCAAGGTTTTTCGAAAACGAGAACAGAAGAGCTTGCCGCTCCTCCTTGCTTTTCCTACTTATACCAGGGGCCATTTCTCTGATCGAACTCAGTCATTCAAATAAGGACACATGTCGTCATCCGAGAGCACCAACCCCCGGGCCTTGTACCATCGCAACAACCCAATCAAAGGAACATGAATTTTGACGGGCAAAACCAAAACTCATGCCTCGACTGTCGTGCCCAATTAATAAGATGTCACATCACTCGACCTCAACCGTCGCCTCGTCTGAGATCGAGAAATGGGGGCCATAGTTACTACATTGGGCTGGACCCCTTGGCGGAGAAATGTATTTCATTGCAATAAAGAAGCCCAAGAAGGATGCATCGCCTCAACCCAACAGCCAAGAGGCCCATATAGGCGGTTAGCTACTTGCCCGGTCAAAGTGACAAATCATCCGCCCGTTTGAGCTCCCACATACTAGTGATTCTTTTGATAACGACGGGAGTAAATGGGGCGGCCATTACCCCCCTTTTCAGGGACAATCATGCCATCATAAAGGCATGGCCATTATCCACTAACTGCACTCAAAGGAATACTCACCTATAAGTATTCTCAACAACGATAAGACAGGGGTCGATATCTCTCAAGACATACTCAGCATTCAGATACTCTGATACTCAGATATTTGTTTTCACTCTATATTTCTTCCTCCATAGCTCGACGAGACAGTAAGCAGACGACCTTCCAATTGGTTAGACCTAGCTGCCCTAAGCTCTTTCTTAGGCATCTACTGACTTAAGCAGTGCCACGTCACCGGAGGCATCCTCTTCAACGTCCTGCTCACTGATTGACAGATTTACCCGTCAACGATGCCATTTTACGATTACTGGAACAAGAGCAAGGAAGCCATGGTGACTCAAATTGAAGTCATAATATGTCTACGACACTCTAACCCAAGAAAACTAACGCTATCAGGGAGATGCTCTCACTTTCGTCGACAAAATGAATATAGCTATGCAATACGATTCCAGCGTAAATCGCATTGGCATCCTTGTTCTAACGGCATAATGTGCTTAATGACCCCTTGAGTTAAAGAACGAGGTTAACTCCCATTGTGCCATTTTAAATGTTAATTTTTTTTTTTTTTGCATGTCGTCATAGTTCAGATCAAACAATGACGAAAGCAATGCAGTTCTGTTTCTCACACACATTGCGTTTGCAGCTGAGGGTCCATTCTCTGCGTTTCAACGCTGTTCTGGACACGGTTTCGCATCGTGAACAAGAAAGGAAATTTAATATATTTGTATTGAAACTTAATGGCCGAGCAATGAAATGAAGTGGGCAAGAAATTGATTAATGTTTTAAAATAAACGATCAAGGGGTTGTCTGAGGAATGAAAGCTTAATTTATGCACAAGAAACCCATCATCTCTCGGCTGGCAATTTCCCAGTTGATGGAATTTTCTTGATTAGTTTGCCTAACAATCAATTCTTATCTTCTCGCAAATTTTTTTTTATAATTTTCAAATTCAGGCGGCGCACGGAGAATGTCATTGAAAAATCGCGTCTGTTTAATTAAGGGATTATATAACATTGTGATTAAATTAATCGTTTATGTTTAGATGATCTAACCAAGGAAAACAAGGTTAAGTTCTGGTCCTAGGCTAATGTGGGTCCAAATTCCAAAATTAATTCTGGCTATGAATTGAATTTAATGTTTTTTTAAATATACGTCTCTTAAATTATTCATACTTAAAATATTTGAGAGGTTGTATTTAAGTTACAGAAGTTAATCAAAAAACCCCCCTTGGGTATATAACTTAAGCATTTGAGGGACTATTTTCAAACTACGAAAAATGTAATGGACTAATATCAAAATAACAATAATTTAGAGAGGGGTATTAGAAAACCCTTAAATTTAATAACCTTATCTCAATTTGGTCTCAACTTAGGAAGAGCAAAAAATTTTAAAAAATTGGTGGAAAAAGGAAGACCTTCAGCCTTAGTTGTCACATAAAAAATAATAGTGGCCAAATGGAGCTCAGCGAAAAGATATTTTTTAAGAAAAGGACTTAAGCAGCAAGCTTAATTGAAAACAAGGATAGGATCCAATGTTTTAAACCAGGAAACATTAAAATAGTTCATCTCTCGTCTTTTATAAAAATTTGCTCCCCCTCCCTCTTTAACTTGATCAACAACCAAGATAGCAATTCTTCTGATCTTGAACATGAAGACCACATAAATTTCATGGTGACCAACACAAAAGGGATATTAATTGATTAGAAAAGATAAAAAATGATCCAAACCCATCTCCAAAGGGAGCAAAGGAAAGGAAATTAGGCCTCAAGCTGCTAATTCTTCCAATAAAAGAAACAATTTAGTTAGCAATTAAACATCCCTTCCATTATTTACAACACAAAGCTACAAGGAGAGGAGAGAAGAAGATGGAAGAACAAGAAGAAAAAGAATCACCTCTAGATAATTAACATATCAAACCAAACCAAACCCCCAAAGAACAACTGGTGTCCTAACCTCCAATCATGAAACCAAATCAAGAAAATCCCACACACACAAAAGAAAAGAAAAGAAAAGAAAAGAAAAGAAATACATATACTAACTCTTTAGATAATTAGTACAGCTTGTGCTAAGCTCCCCAATCACATGATCCATATGAGACCCTGAACCCAAAGGAAGCATGGGGAAATCAGTTAAGCCCTGCAAGAATCCATCCACATCCCCCAAGCCACTCAAGTATCCATCCACATCCGCATCAGTCCTTGCAACACTATCCTGCCTCGCCACCACCTTCTTCTTGTTCCCGGCCGCGGGCGACCTCTTGGCGGGCTTTCCGGTCAGCCTCTGCACGAGCTCCCTGAAGTTTGCGGCGTCGGTCTTGATGATCTCCGGCGCGAAGATGTGCACTATCCTTATCTTGTGCTGGGGCTTCTTCGATATGGGGTGAGAGTCCTCCCTTAGGGTTAGGGTTGCAGCAGGCCTTGGTGGTGGCCTCTTCATCATGCCATAGGCCTTGGTGGTAGTGTTGAACATCATCTCCTCCATGAGTTTGCTGGGCTTTGAGATAGGGAAATTAGATTGAGTATGGAGAGAATGAGAAGGGGGGTTTAAATAGGGGAGTTGATACTTATTTTTTAATGCAAGTGGGGGGTGAGCATAGGTTTTGTTTGGAGGCAAGAATTGGATGAAGTGTTGGGGGGAGGGAAAAGTCAGACATAAAAGGAATGGGGGAGCAAGAGGGAGGGTGCCTGCCTTTTTTGGTACTAAATGTACATCCAAGTGTGACAATGAGAGGTTTGCTCCATGTTCATGCATGTCAAGCTAGAGGCCTTGAAAGGGTATTTGATTGATATTGTGAGATCATAAACAAAGAGTGGGGAGCGAGGGGCCCTTCTTTTTTTGTCCAAAGCACATGACTCTGGGGGGGTTGGTTTTCTCAGCCATGATGGCTTGCATCCCTTTCCTTGATTAACATCAGTAGAAGTTACTTGAATGTCCTTAGCTGAAAGTTACATAACTCATAATCATTTATGTATTAATAGAGAATTATGAATTTTGCTCAATTTAAGATCAAAATGTATGAGTCCAAACATGGTGATGCTTTCCAAGCCATTTGGTTCAGTGGTATTCGTCATCACTATTCTGTGAGAGGTTGATGGTTCGATTCCTACTTTCCAACGTGTCAGAAAAAATATTAGCCATGCTCAAGATAACTTTAAACTTCCATTAATGTGTGGACATACATGCTTTATGAATCCATTTTTTGCAATGGATGGGGATCAATGCATGAGGTTCCAAATTCACAGGGACTGCCCTTCTAGAAAATATTTTTGAATTGACTTTCTAGGTGGGTTGAATTTCAAAGCTTAATTTGTTTGTGGATTTACTTATAAATCACACTAACACTAAGATGATATATTTTGCAGATTATACATCTCATTTAAAAGTTTTTTCACCACACACACACACACGATCGTCTTTCATGAAATATTATTGTGCATATATGTATCCATCACTGGCTGAAAGTGAAAAATTCATAAATATTCACTCAAGTGTGATGCAAACAGGTGAACGTTGAATAAAAAACCGGCTTAAACAACTTAAATGTTCAACATAGAAATTCCTTGCCCGAACTGTTGGAAAATAAACAACCGACGCAAGCGGACGCCCTTGGGATCCGCGGAAAATAACAACCCTAAAAATTGATCAGAAATCTAAGGCTAGCAACGACCCCAATTCACCCAACAAAATTCCCAATTGGCCTTGCAATAGAAAGAAGCAAACGAATCGCAGCAACAATAAATCAAATGCAGACACAAGAGAATTTACCATGGTTCGGTTGTAAACAACCTACATTACTACTACAAAAAAGACATTTAATAGCACATGTTAGACAGCACTTGACATTTAATAGCATATGTTTTTCCAACAATCGGATCTGTTCAATTTGATCTTCATATTCTAAAATCTCAAACTATCGTTTTAAGTGAAACCAAGGGGTTTTTGAAAATTTAGTAGTTTCATATATATGGAAAAAAATTGTAATGGCTTGATGAATGAGCAAAATCCCTTGAGTTCATTTGAAAATTACTGGGTTGGAGGTTTAAAACATGAAGAGCAAAGTGAACAAATTCGATCGTCAAAACAACAGGAAGTTGGGTTTTTGTCGCTAGCCAAAGATGAAATTCCCTCCTTGGCTAACTGATACATATATTCCTATAATGCACGCACCCGCTCTCCCTCCCAACCCTCAGCTGACAACTCGAAGATGTACTTGTCGCCTAGTGCTCTCGCCTGCCCGCATGGGTATCACCATCAGGGGCTTCGGTTTTAACTAGCATTTCGATTGGATTGGCGACAAGATTGGCAAATTAAGACAATAACAACAATGGGATCACCTTCTCTCATTTCTCAGCCGAAGACATCTGAAATTCAGTACGCAGTAATAAACATCAAATCCAAAGAAGCAACACAATCTAATCAGAGACACACAAGACTTGGTAACGCAGTTCAGTGCGCACAACTACATCTGCGGGGCCACGCCCAGAAAATAAAAATACTCCACTAAAATAATTAATGAGTACAAACTCTAAAATCACGTTTCTACTAGGAGGAACAAGCTCTTCCTTAATACAAACCGTGAAGGGTGATTACTATCAACCCCGTGGAGTATTCTCGGCAACCTCACCTTGCCTGCAAGCTCCCCTTGCATAATCGACTAGATCAACCCCCTTGATCCTACGTGCGTAGCCGTCGGCCTCTCTCCCGGAGTTTTTCAAAACTTTTTCCCAGAAGTCGTGACCTAGCCGTCGCCGCTGCAAACCCTCATAAACCATGCTCCCCCTCAATCCGCGGGTCAATTGGGAAGATCTTCAATCATAACAGCTCCAGCTCGGCAACCCACAATATCTGCAACCACTAAAGGCAAGCGGTTCCGCAAATCTTCAAGAGTCCGTTGCGGAAGAGATTGTGAGCTAAAATCTCTCCAACCGTCTTTAACATAATAACCGAGATATATTGACTTCCAAATAAATCTTTAACTATACACAATCATCATAAGTACCAAATAATGTTAAAGATAGGAAGCTGGGATCACGAGTTACCCGTTACGAGATCCTATACTCAGCGTACAACCATTATTGCTGGCAAACACAGCGTGTTGAACGTTATGAAACAACATAATGTTCAACAACTCTTCCAACATGACCAAGATAAGTCGTCTCTCTTCTTCAAGATAATTAAGAACAGATAACATGGTGCCACTATTGACAACACAGTCACGAACGAGACCTAACAATCTCCCCTTTTGGCATTTAGTGGCACAATATCAAATATGGAACAGAAGGCAGAACGAAGAAGACAGGACAACCCAGCAATCATAAGATAGGAAACCACATACAGTCCTTCCAGAATAACACCCCCAAAAAACAACACCACCATATATAACATGCATAGCAGCATGTCATCAACATCCAACACAAAGTGCAACATGTCACAAAGCACCATCATACGCAGTACTCAACAGAACAGCAACATGTCATAAAGCACCATCATACGCAGACTCAACAGAACAGATCACAAAAATACACAACATATTCTCCGCCTTTGAGCCACTAAAGTCAAGTAATATACCTCAATTAGTTTTTAGCACCAGAGGCTGCTCCCAAGGATCCTGATGAACTAGACGAGAGTTTTGATTTCAGTGCAGATAGTCTGTCCTGTAGCATAACCTTGTGAGACTATAGCAGAACCTTCTTACTATGAAGCAGTAACAGCTGATCATCAACATTTTTAATAGCCCTCTTAAATAACTCAACGTCTTCCAAAATAGCTTAAGAAAGGTCTTTCGTACCCGGAACAGAGGGTGAAGCAGACGGAGTTTGACGCACAGACGAGATAGGATCACAAATCGAAGGAGGTGGAGACAATGTGGATGCATCAGGAAGAGAAGGGACCATCTTGGAAATATCATCACACTTTCCAACAATTGACTTGGCAGTGTATGAGATGCTGTCACAGGAGATAGACAGATCAAATGCAAAAAGAAAGACTTTCTGTGCCATGAGCATTATAGAAATGAGACTGGTGTGAGGTAACGACGAGGCCGGAGAAGATGATTCTGAAAGTGATAGAATAGACTCAAAAATAATCCTCCCTAGATTGAATGGCTGCTTCGTGCCAGCTGAGTACAAAAGTTTGCACATGCCCTTAGTAACCAATGAAATATTTGAAGTTGGGAGCCAATTCCTTGTGGCAATCCGGTACAACACGAAGTACTTTGCAGTAAGAGCTGATGAAGGAAATGAGGAGGACCTAGGCCAACTCTTTAGTTTTCCATCTGTGACAACATTTATGAATTTATTGACGTCATCTCCTATGGACTCCCCAAATTCTGGCAGTGATGGAGAGCAGGACCACTTTAAAACCTTATTCAACATAGATGGGGAAAACGAGAAGATCTTTCCTCTTACATAGCTCCTAAAAGCCCAGCGTGAAGAAGCATCACCAGTAGACTTGGAAAGATTGCAGTAGAACTCACGAACCAGAACATGATAAAAGGATTTAAAACAAGAGGCAGCATCAAACAGACCAAGATCTTTAAGAATGGAAACCAATTGAGTCTTTTCAAATGATGAAACATTCAAGACTTTCTCAGGAAGAATAGACCGTTCAGAGTAGGAAACCCATCTATTCTTGCATGCTTTATCAAAGAACACTCTGCTCAATGCATCAGATGAAGTAAAAGAAGGGGAATGAGAGGGACCTGACGCAGAACCAGATACTGTTGGCCTCTTGGCAGGAGAAGCAGAGGCACGACAGGATGATGCAGCACGCTTTCTTGATCCAGACCTGGCCTTCCGCACTTTGGATGAAAACAAGGTATCTTCTGGAGGAATCTGGAAGGAGGTATCAGATTTATCAAGTGCAACAGGCTCACATGTTGAATCAAATTTTGCAAAATTTTGTGCAACATTACTAGAGTCAACCACTGTTGGTTGTGAACAAGCCCCATCTGCAGCCTCAACATCAGTAGTAACCTCAGCTGTGCCTGGATCAACAGTAGAAACACCAGGATGCACACAGCATTCAGCCTCAATAGGATGAGGAAGGGAGTCCTGAGCAATCCCATCGTCTGTCATATCCACAAAACACTGAGCAAGATCTTCTTCAACACCCTGAGACTGATGCTTCTCAGGAAGGACTTCAACAGGGGAACATTCAACAAAGGATCATCTTGATCCATGAGTGCAATTTCTTCAAGGCAGAGCACAGTCATTGACATCAGAACCACCTATAGAACCATTACCAACCTCAGGAATAGTCTGATCACTTCCATCCACATGCATGGAAACTGAGCGACCTGGTCACCCACCTGTGGTGAGACATCACAAACAGCATCACCATTGAATCTATCCTCAGGTTCAGCACAAACACCCGACTTCTCAACATTATTAGGACCCGATTCCTCATCAACCTTGGGATAAGAAGAAGCTTCACCATCACCCCCTGTCTTTGACTTCTCAGCAGATACGGATGAGTCTGAATCAGAGATCTCCACCACAATAATTTCAGAAATTTTCACCGAAGATCTTCTAGGATTCTAGGTATGAATAATGATTCTATCATCTCGGGGCACTTCCACACTCATCACTTTGCCCCGAATCTTTTTATGCAAGAGTTGATCAACTTGGATTCTAGAAACATCTAACCATAAGAGATCCAATTTCCTCACAGTCCTTCGAATGTGCCAAAACCAGTCCTGGACGGTGACAGGAGCAGGATAGAATTCGTCCTCACAAGAATCAGACACCAAGGGTTTCCGCAGAAGGGGAATTTCCAAAATTGGGGAAAACTTCACAACATCTAAATTCGAAACAACTGAAGAGTGCATGTCGTGAAAAGATACTGGAGATGGAAAAGAGGGAGAAATACCAAAGAAAGAGGCATGCGAAGTTCGAGGAGCCACTCCTTTTCACTTGGTTGGAGGAGGAGAGGACAAAGAAGCACTCTTTTGCGATGAGGAAGTCCGATGAGAATAGCGTCGAGGAATCTGCGACATTTCTCCTTTCGATCTCGCGCCATTTCAGAAGCAGAGGGAGAATTTCACACGAAAAATCAAGAACCCTAGAAGAACCGCTCATAGAATCTTGAAATATTTGATAGAGGAAAGAGCACCGTGAGGAGTTGAGTGAAACATGAGAACATAAATAACGGGCAGAAAAATAACTGTGATGCATCCGACCCTTTAACAAATGACCGCTACATTCCTCCTTATGTTGCAACCAGATGTTCAACATTCCTTTCAAAAAAAGATCAACATCAGATACGACACAGCCCTAGGACTTGTCGCAGTTCTTCAAATCTGCCAGAATCTAAAGGTTTGTGAAGATTTCAGCTAGTTGATTTGCAGTAGCAACATATTCCATGGTAAGGGATTTCTTCTCGACCAACTCTCTGATGAAATGATGTCGGATATCTATGTATTTTGTTCTGGAGTGCTGAACTAGGTTCTTGGAGATGTTTATTGCACTCTGATTATCACAAAGGATAGTTAGTATCCCCTGCTCTAACCCATAGTCTGTCAGCATTTGCTTCATCCATAGTAGTTGAGTACAACAACTCCCTGCAGCGATATACGCAGCCTCCGCCGTAGATAACGATATGGAGTTTTGCTTTTTGCTGTACCAGGAAACTAGATTGTTGCCCACGTAAAAACATCCTCCTGTAGTACTCTTCCTATCATCTGTATTCCCTGCCCAGTCTGCATCACTGTACCCCAAAATTAATGTGTTTGTATCCTTGGTATATCATATGTGATTGTCTGCCATCCAACTGACATACCTGATAATCCTCTTGACGGCTGTGATATGAGATTCTTTAGGGCAAGCTTGATAATGGGCACAGACTCCTACACTGAAATTGATATCCGGCCTGCTAGTTGTCAGGTACAATAAGCTACCTATCATACTTCTGTATAGAGTAACCTCTACCGATTTTCACCCATCGTCCTTGGAGAGTTTTTCACTGGTGGACATATGGGTGCGAACAGTTCCAGCATTTTCCAGACCAAATCTCTTAACCAGATTCTTAGCATATTTGCTTTGCGAGATGAATAAACCATCAGTGCACTGCTTAACTTGAAGTCCAAGAAATAAGTTCAACTCACCAACCATGCTAATCTCAAACTCCTTCTGCATAAGGGCAATGAACTCACTCACCAGCTGTTGTGAAGTTGATCCGAAAACTATATCATCTACGTAGATCTGAGCAACCATAACACTTGACCTGGTCCTTTGGACAAATAATGTCTTGTCGGCTCCTCCTCAATCATATCCCTTTTGGAGAAGATATGTAGTCAACCTCTCGTACTATGCCCTTGGGGCTTGTTTCAATCCATATAGAGCCTTCTTCAACCGGTAGACATGATTCGGAAGAAATGGATCTGCAAAACCTTTTGGTTGTTCAACATACACTTCATCATTCAATAACCCATTCAGGAATGCACTCTTCACATCCATCTGATGTAGCTTGAAGTTTAGACTGCATGCTTCTGCCAATAATAGTCTGATGGATTCCAACCGAGCGACTAAAGCAAATGTTTCATCAAAATCAATGCCCTCCACCTGGGTGTATCCTTGAGCCACTAGACGTGCTTTGTTGCGAGTAACATTTTCCTTCTCATCAGTTTTATTCTTGAAGATCCATTTTGTCCCGATGACATTTATCCTTTTAGGTCTCTCAACCAGGCTCCAGACATCATTTTGTTGAAACTGGTTCAGCTCCTCTTGCATGACTAACACCCAGAATTCATCAACAATAGCTTCCTTCACATTTTTTGGGTTCAACAACAGAGAGGAAACAAGCATACCCAGCCAGATCTCTATAGTTGACACGACTGGTACCTCTTGTCAGGCGGCTGTCATGCACGTCACCAATGATCAACTCAGGAGGATGCTCACGTATAACTTTAGTGATTCCTTCAGCACCTTGAGCGTCTTCAGTCTCATTCTGTGGTATCTCAACTATAGTTGCATCCTGTGTTGCAACATTTTGTTCAACATTGTCCTGATTTGTCTTACTGGTTGCAACATTGTTTTCAACACGATCTTCCTTATCAGTGTCATCTTCTTGAAGCACCCTTCCTTCACTTAAGACTGTCTCTACCTGATCAAAATCATCAACCACTACATTGATTGATTCCATCATAACATTTGTGCATTGATTTAGAACTCTGAACGCACGACTTTTCATGGAATACCCAAGGAAGATTCCTTTATCGCTCTTAGCATCAAACTTACGCCTGGGAGT
>JAULAV010006359.1:0-50000 GCA_030789695.1 Scilla litardierei | reverse complement strand
ATTGGGCATTCTTTGTGTCCCACTCGGCCGAGTGGAGGAGCCACTCGGCCGACCAGCGAGACACTGCTCGGCCGACCACTTCAGACATGAGTTACCTGTGCACTCGGCCGAGCACAGAAGACCCACTCGGCCGAGTGACGATACCACGTCCGCCCGAGTGGCGCCCAGACGAGGCCCTTCCAAAACATCGAAGTTACTGTTTTTCGGCTACCTGAGCTTCAGAAGACCCACTCGGCCGAGTGGAGAATCCCGTCCGCCCGAGTGCAGTGAAGTCATCGGCCGAGTGACGACAACTCACTCGGCCGAGCCGCCCCCGAACTGAAGACCCCTGAAAGTCCCGACTTTCTGGAAAATTGCAGGGTTTTCACTCGGCCGAGCGACTTTTGTCACTCGGCCGAGTGCGATGCGCTGCCTGTAGCGAAAACTGCGGAAAACAGGCTGTGCAGGGGTATTTTGGTCAGGATTTTTGGACGATTTTTGGGGCTATTTAAGCCCTGTTTTTACCCTAGTTTTGGGAGCCATCTCTTAGATTTTTTGCAGCTTTTTAGATTCCTTTTTAGCTTTATTATTGTGATTGGAGAAGAGGAAAAACTTGGATTTTTGTTGGATTAAATTGAAGAACTCCATTGGTTTGCATCTCTCTTCCCTAAAAATTCTATTTTTATTGTTTATCTCAATATTTGTGATGAATTCTATTGCTTATTTCATTGATTATTTTTGTGCTATTGCTATGATTTGTGAGTAGTCTCCACGTCTTGGGGCGTGGGGATGAACCCTACAAGCCCTATTTCCTATTTGTGATGAATTGGTAGAAATTGAGCTAGAATTGCTATTAGGGATTAGATTGGGATCGATTTACTACGGATAGCTAGGAATTCATATCAATTGGGATTTGCAAGAGATTGGATCCCAATTTGATAGGAAGCCCTAGAAATCCGAATTGGGTTGGAGTCGGATTTTCGAAGTATCGGTTTGCAAGAGATTGGACCGATACTAGGATTTCCGATTGCAATTCCGTGCCAATACCCGTTTGCAAGAGATTGGACGGGTAGGAACTATCCTAATTTAGATTGTGGACCGAGTTTGCAAGAGATTGGGCTTGGTGCGCAATTGGACGATGATGTTGATCCTAATGCTAGCTTCCCTAGGCTAGGGTTTGCAAGAGATTGGACCCAAACCTAGGATAGCTATAGACCGGCAACAGCGCGAGAGCGTTAGCCTAGTTCTACATTCAGTTGCAACTAGTTCATCCGAAATCTCATTCTAGCAATTTTGATACCGACGAACCACATTTATGAAGTACGGTGAGTAGCGGGAATTCCCCATTCCCTAGACGTTCTTTATTTGATTTGATATTTCGAACATTTGTCTGACGATTGTGACAGGATCGCCCAAGGCAATTTTCTCTGTTCTCAAATAGCTAGGTTGATTCGGAGCAAGCACAGTCATTCGTCCTCCCTGTGTTCGATACCCGCTCGCTGCTACACCGTGCACTTGCGGTAAAACTACAACCGTTCTTTGGGTGTATATCCGGAGCGATCACCTCCCAACCCTCTGTTCGGCCCTTCTCCAGGCCCGTCCTCTTCATCTCCGCAAGGGCAGGGATGTATGTCTTTGTCTGGTAAGCCCAAAATTCCTCAGTCTTCACCGCCAGCTCCTCCTTTCTGTCCTTCACTTGCTCTTCCAGTTCTTCCAACAGTGCCTTACCCTGCTCTAACTCGCCCTTCAGCTCAGCTTGGCGAGTTAATCCGACGGCGGCCCTCGCCTCGAGTTCCTCAACAAACGCCTCGTACTTCCGTATCGTTGTCTGCTAAATAGCATACGATTCCTTTAGCTTGGCGTGTTGAGCCTTTTCATAGGCGAGCTCTGCCTCCTTCGCAAGAACGGCCTCGGCCTTGGTCATGGCTGGGGTGTGACGCCTGACGGCGACCATCATGGCATTGGCTTGCACGACAAGGCAAGAAAAGGTTAAAATCTGCAAGGCAAAGATAAATGCCTATAAAGAAGCCTGTCGACCAACCTGCATGAGGTGCCATATCGCAGAGGTGCAGAGCCGCTCCGGACCGTCGTTCGCCAGGAATTCCTTGTCCCGTGGCAGCTGGAAGTTCTCGACTTGCCTTGTCGCCACCCCTGCATCATCAAATACCGACTCGGCAGACCCCACCGGGTAGGACGTCGCCAGGCAAGCCTCCGTCGATAGATCCTTGACCTTGGCCCTCTTCAACTTGAACACTGCCAGCAACGCCTCACAACTTGAGTGAGCGGGCTTCTCCAGCGCAAACCATGGGCATCCGTAGGGCCAGCGATCCCCGACCATCTTTCAAACAATTGAGCCTGACCTGGTAGAGCCCCATGGGGGAACTGGGGTCTGGGTCGAAGCCACAGCCTGAGCGGTAGGCCTCGGATGTGGCCGACTGCTCTGGGACCCTTGGCCTCCGGGTCGGTCCGCCCGCCTTCACCAGCTTCGAGATCAATGGTCGGGGGGTCGGCTCTACACACGGCGCCTTTAGTAGGCCAGCTAGCATCGGTGGTCATCACCTGAGGACTCGGGGCGGTCAGGTTATCTGCCACTTTCGGCCCCTTCATCCGACCGAGCTTCTCCGCTTTCTTGGTCGACGTCCCCTTTTCGTGACCTCTTCTAACCACCCTTAGCAGGTTGCAAGGCCACCTTCTCCTCGGCCAGCCTCATCACCTGCTCCTTGGCCAGCCTCAGCATCTCCTCAACGGACAGACTCATTATCTGATCTGCAAAAGGGAGGGAGATTAGGGTGAGCAAATTAGGAGCGACAGCTACAAAGATTGGGTTACCTTCAGGCCAGATATATCAGGCTATCATCTCCTCCTTGGTAAGCTTAGCATACTGCCTACCCTCGGCGGGAATCACCTGTAGGAGCCTAGTCTGCCTCATCCACGTTCAGAAGAACTTCTCTCTTCGCCTCCGGGTTCAGTGCGCCCCAGTTCGACCTCAGTGCCAGATCCGGGGGCGTCAAGACGAACACGTATTGCTCCCTCCAACCCTTAATCTTTCCTGGCAAGCCTAGGATAAAGGGATGACTCTTCCTCACAGAAAAATAGTAGTATGACCTTAGCCTCTTGAGCGCGAAGAAGTACCGAAACAGGGGGAGGGACGGACAAACAGTATTCCTCGTGCAGAGAACGAGGAAGACTACGATCGCGCTAACAGAGTTCGGTATCAACTGGAACAATGGAAGCATGAGGAAGTTTAGGATCTCAAGGAACATGGGATGAAGAGGGAAACACAGTCCTTGTTGAAAGCTGGCTACGTAGACCACGAACTCGTAATCTTTTGCGAAGCACACCTGTTCTGAAGCGGTCGACAGGCGATCTGTATAGAGCAGCCTGATGTGCTTCGTGCATGTTTCAGGTATAACAGAGGTCTGCGCTACCGAAGCTCGACTCGTGATCTTAGCAGGAACGTCTCCGGCCTCGGCCTCGGTGACAATGCCCCTAGCGGCCGACTTCGGCTTCGACACCATGAGCCCATTCCCCTTCCTCGGATCCCTGAGATCTGCTGAGGATGGTCTCGATGCAATCTCAGCCGTCGATCCACCTTGAGAGCGATCCTGACTTACCGGCAGACTCTCCTCCGCCCCTCCATCGTGTCTAGGGCAAAGCTATCCGTTGCTCTGTCGCCCCTCACCATCTTTTCTATGTCCCTTGACGCCGACAAATGAGAAGAAGCTGAAGAGGTCATTTCAAGAGGAAAAAGAACTGTACATATAAGAATCCGGTGGTCGGATGGCGATGTCGGGACGGTGGCACAAATTCCGGCAACTACTTCGACATCAACGGCGACCGAAAACTCAGGCGAAGGCAAGAACTCGAAGAAAAATCAGATGTGGGAAACCCTTGCTCGATCTCCCCCACCCATATTTATAGGAATCACCAACCGGTCTCGGCCGCAGAAGTCCTGCCACACGTCGAAGATCCGAGCCACCTGACGCTTCGACTGACATCTGTAGTCACATCCCCTACGCGTCACCCGATGAACGGTCGTGACGCTTCGATACCCTTCTACCTTCAATTCGAAATGATGGCAACGAAATGATGTGCAGGTTTTTCGAAATAACTCCTGCCCTTTCCATACGCTCGGATCAAGGACCCGTCCCTTACTCTAGGGCAGGCAAGGAGATGGTTCGTCATCCGGGACAGGCCGGACTTCTGCCCCACTTATATTCTCACCAGCTTACCATGCGAACTAAAATTTTAGGTCGGCATACCTTGGAACGCCAAGACAATTCCAAGCCAGATTTCTCTATGCAAGTCAGACCTAGGGGGCCGAGCCACGAGCTCGTCCCTTCCCTCTCACGAAGATCGCCTTCTGGCTCGAGTTGGACTTACAACCTAACAACATTCTCCTTCTCCTTGGCCCAATGCTCATCAGTAGGAGAACGTTGGGGGCATTCATACCCAAGCAAGAACACCATACGCACAACCAACAAGGAAAGCAAACAAAAGGAGAGTAAGGAAAAAAATCTCGTATTTCATTTATAACTGACCATATATAACCCAGAGTCTACCAAAAATACAACGTGACATCAGGCTCGGCCCAAAACCGGCCATGCAAAATTCGCCATACTCTAAAGCTCCTCGACTCGACCGCCACTTCCTCGCACGTCGCCCTCTGGAGCCAGCGTGTCCGCCAGGTCAGCCGCCTGACCGCCACCCCCTGGCACATCTCCCGATTCCTCTCTTTCTTTGGCTAAGGGCACGTCTAGCTTGGGGAAGTCGTCTGCGAGCGAGGGATGCAATTTCGCCAGCCTGCCCTTCATCTTCAACAGTCCCTCCTCGACGCCTGCCTCCTTCGTTGCTCATAGCAACGGGATGAGTTCCTCATCCTGATATCGACGGACGGCGACTCAAGCTAGCTTTCTCCCTTTTTTCCGCCTCCACCACCCACTTCAGGTTAGATATCTCCCCCTGCTGAAGGTCGATCACCCGCTTATTGCTGTCTATCTCCTCAGAATGCTTCTTCATGATATCAACCCGCCTGGCCTCTTCCTCTTAAAGCTGATGGGCGAGCGTTTCCTGCTTCGCCTCCAAATAGTCGACAAGCTTCTTCTGAGTGTCACGGACCCTTATAGCTCACCCCAGCTCCGCATTCTTCTCCTAAAACTTTTCTTGCATCTCATGAAGCTCAACCCTCACCCTCTCGAGAGATTCCTTGACAAGGGCCACCGGGTGTGGCACTGCAAAGCTGCCATCGCAGCCACCGCCTATAAAAGAAGCCAAGACACAGTTAGACACGTAAGCAAGAAGACTTGCAGGACGAGGTAAGAAGTTCGACCTACTTGCATACTATGCCAGATCGCGGAAGCACACAGCTGTTCCGCGCCAACATTGGCCAGGGATTCACGGTCCCGTGGCAGCATTCTATTTTCTGCCAGACGGGCCGCCACTCTAGCCTCATCAAAAACAGACCCCCTGCCTATCGGGTAGGTCAGCTGGAGGTTATCTTCCCTTGGAAGGGCGTCAACCTCCGCCCTCTTTGACCCAAAGCTGGCGAGCGCCCTCTTGCAGCTCGGGTGTGTCTCCCTTCCCATCTCCCGCTGGAGAATCCTATAAGGCCACTGATCAACGGCAGATGCCATGCCGGGCTTCTCCACAGTCGGAATCTTTGGAGGAGCAACGACGTCCTCTCTCTGGTCAGCCCGACCATCAGGTGCGGCCTCGCTAATCCGATGGGAGGAAGCATCCGATTCGAACATCTATTTCCTCTTGTCTGCCCTTTCTCCAATCGTGGTCTTGGTGCCCCATTTTGGGCTGTCTCCCTCGCTGGCCCTTCCTCGTCCACCGCTCCATTGCCTTTGTCTGGGGGACCGAACTTCTTCTCCACGGACACCCCGGGCGCCCTCAGCACCTCCTCCCTTGTGCATAACATATCCTCGCCTGCAAAGAAGAAAGGCATTAGGGTGAGCCTACATGGGGAAGTTCGCCAGAGTCAAAATACATTCAGGCCAGAAATGCTGAGCGAGCCGGTCGTCCTTGATCAAGCTCTCCAATTGCTGATCTGCCTCAGGAATCTCCACCAAAATTTTGGCATTCGCCAGAACCTCTCCCTTCAAGACTACTTCCTCATCCACCAAAGGATTCAATGCCCCCCAATTCGACATCAACACCACATCGATCAGCATCAAGACAAAAACGAATCTCCCCCTCCACCCTTTCACATCGGTCGGCACCCCGCCGATGAGAGATCGCCCCTTCTTTGCTTACATGCAGTAATGCTTCCCCTTCCTCCTCACTTCGAAGAAATGGCAGAAGAGCGCTAAAGACAGACTCAAGTTACTGGCGAGGCAGAGGACGATGAAACTGATCATCAAACCAACAGAGCTTGGCAAAAGCGTGAAAAGCGGAAGCTCAAGGAAATTCAACCGATGGAGGAGATGAGGGTGGATTGGGAATCGAAGCCCCAGATCGAAAGTTTGGACGTAAACCCTGACCTCGTTATCTCCGGGACCACATACCCCTCGTCAGCTCCAGTAAGGTGCACTTCACAGGGGGGCCGAATGTACCTCGCCCGGACCTCCTTGATGTTGATCGTGTCCGTTCTGCATCAAATGGCCACCGACACCCTTTACACCCTCCTTCGGAAGGATCCCTTCCTCCATCGCCACCTTGCCTCTTCCAATTCCTCCTCCTTCACCACTACTCCCTCTCTTACTGCACCACTACCACCTCTGACCTCAAAACAAGAAGCCATCTGAAAGAAGATCAGGAGATTACCTAACCGAGGGAAGACGACCTGAGGAGGGGATCGAAACAGTAACTCCGGCAACAGCAGCGACGGTGGCAATGGCAGTAGGAAGATCAGAGAAGAAGAAGCGCTCGAAGAAAATCTAAATCAGAAGAAAAATCTCACCGGATCCACTTGCTCCCTATTTATAAGCAAACAAAGGAGCATCCCCGTTGTCGAAGCACTGCCACGCGGCGCCAATCCGAACAACTCTGGCATCTCGACTGCCACCCACGATCGCGTCTGCCACACGTCATGTATCGGATGGCGGGGACGCCTTGATCTCTTCCCACCCTTCTAATCAAAATGATAATGGTGAAATGGTGGGATGGTTTTTCAAAATAACTCCAGCCACTACCAAGCCCAGTGCGTCATCCGAGCTAGGACAGGCTCCCACCTCAAGCTCAAATGACGGGGGAAATTGTTACGTCCAAAAGATCGCGATACCCCGAACTCCCATCCGAGCTCGCCGAACTCGTAGCCCGCCAGTCCAACCTTTGCGAAGTCCACCTCAACTAGCGGATGGGTGCTCTTCCTCCTAGCCACGTCGACTGATTGCCGGGTCCCCCTTAGCCCACTGGTCGCCTGTCAACCCTGAAGCCTGCATTGACAAGTGGGTGTTGAGTATTGGTGTTTCATACCAATCTTATTTTGATGATGATCACAACATTATGTTGTTGCTAATGAATCTCATGTTTTAGTCTCTCAGTTTATCTCAAGGATATCTTTATTGGAGACTAATCACTTGGTGTAAGGATGGACATCATGTGAAGAAGAGCCAAAGTTTGGACTCAAGGAGTGCCAAAGCTTGGAGATGATGGAGAGCAATCAAGGCATCAAGATTGAAGACTTAGACTCTTTTGAAAGCATTGTAATCCATGTAATTTACTTTATTGCTTTCTCTCTCTTTTGAGTCTAGGGTTGATGTAATGCCTTGCTAGATGGTTTACTCATTCATGCTCATGCATTTAACCATCTTAGTGAACCTTAGGATTATCATAGAATCCAACCCAATGGGTTCACTCTTTCGGTCAGTCGTCTGACGAGGGAAAAACAGTCGACTGGGTGATTTCCAGTCGCCTGTAGATCCTTCTATAGTCGCCTGATTTGCACTGCTCAAGTCAACATTTCTATCGACTCAAACTTGAGCTTTACGCACAGTCGCCTGTCAATCAGTTCCCAGTCGCCTGTATATTTACAGTTGCATGATATTTGGCCAACAGTCGCCTGTCTAGCGTAAGTGCAATCTCTGCATCTCTCTGTCTTCTCTCCATACTTTACAGTAGTCGACTGATGAAGAATATACAGTCACCTGACTATCCGACAGTCGACTGTAGTATTAACACCAGTCGCCTGTGCGAAGAATTGGAGAAAGAGTGCAGCTCTCTGTTTCGATCCATCCCCTGCAGTAGGCGTCTGCTGAAGGAATAACAGGCGCATGTCCTGTTTATCAGTCGACTGTATTTTCTTCTTAAGTCGACTGTCTTGGCTCAGATTATAGCCGTTGGATATTTTCTAGCCGTTGATCAGTCGACTGTCTTATGATCATCAGTCGACTGTTCCTGTCGTTTTCACCCAGTTTCTAGCCGTTGCTGATTTGATTTTCTGGCTGTTTCTTTGGGTTTCTGGGCTTGTTATAGGTTTCCTATATATATGGGTGTGCTGCCTTTCTTGAGAACTCTTGACAACATTTGATAAACTCTTGATTCTATAGAAAATCTCAAGAGATCAATAAGCCACTCTCAAGATCCCTCATTTCCCTCTAATTGAGCATTCATCTTTCTTCATGCATTGAAGTCCAGCTCAAGGGAAATCATCCAAGTGCTCTCAAGCATATTCCAACACTTGGAGATCCTCTTCCATGCCTTGCATTCATTCATGAGTAAGCATCTCAAGGCATATGTAAGAGTATTTACTTTACAAGGTGTAAACTGTTTTCCTATTTCTCTTTGTGGGATTAGGATTTTCTCCTTGTGGGAGATTGTCTCTTTGTGGGACTAGAGTGTCTCTTTGTGGGACTAGGAACTCTCTCTGTGGGAGTAACTCTCTTTGTGGGAGTTTGAGTGTCCTAGTGTAGGGCTAACCCTAATTCTCTGAGTGAGAGTTAGTGATTCTCTTTGTGGGAGTCGTGATCCTCGTGTAGGATTGGTTGGGTCCTTGTGTAGGGCATAAATCCTCTTTGTGGGGTATCTCCTTGTGAGATTTGTATTCACTTCTCTTTGTGGGAATATAGTGGATATTGGTGTGGCTGGATGTACCCAATTTTGGGGAACCAGGGTATATCTTTGTGTTTGCGTTTGGTTTGATTGTGCCATTTAATTCCTCTTGCATTTATAATTCCGCATCTGCAAGTTAAATTTTATTTGGACAATTTTATTGCCATTACACTATTCACCCCCCTTCTAGTGTGTGTTGTTAGTATTGCAAGGGTTAGACGATCCCTACAATTGGTATCAGAGTGAGGTTAAAGCATACTGCAACGATGTCATTCAACGCTACTTCCGCGTCTCATGAAGAAGGTCACTCAACCGTTCGACCCCCGCTCTTCAACGGAACCAACTATCCGAGTTGGAAGATCAGAATGATGATCTATATGGAGGGTCAAGACCTATGGGACATCACGGAGGTGCCATTTGAGAAGCCCACTACTCCTGCGGCTTCAAGGACAAAGGCGGAGAAGGACTCAATCAAGTTCAATGCAAGAGCCATGAACGCATTACATTGCGCTCTCTCTGCTAGTGAGTTCAACCACATCTCCATGTGCAAAACGGCGAATGATATTTGGCACACCTTGGAGATTTGTCATGAAGGGACAACGAAGGTAAAGAAATCTAAACAAACTGTGTTTAGATCTAAATATGAAATGTTTAAGATGCAGGAAGGTGAAAGCATTTCAGAGATGTTTACAAGGTTCACCGATATCGTGAACGCTTTGGAGGGTCTCGGGAAGACGATTTCCCAAGAGGATCGTGTAGAGAAGATCCTAGACTCTCTCACACCTCGTTGGGAGTCAAAGGCCAACGGAATTTTGGAGTCTTATGATACGTCCAAATATACCGTTGAGGAATGCATTGAAAATCTCATGGCGTATGAAGTGAAGCTTCAACACAAGAAGGAGATTCATCCGACGAAGCCCGAGAAGCTAGAGAAGCAAAAAGGGGTTGCATTCCATGGCAAGGAGGAGCCAATCAAGTGGAGAAGAAAATTCCATCGCGAAGCTCCTAGCGAAGAAGATGAGCAAGAAGATGCAAGTGGAGAAGAAATTGAGGAACTTGCCGAGCAATTCAAAGCCTTCCTCAAATGCAAGCAAGGTAAGTCTTCGTCAAAGTTTGCCTCCAATTCTAACAAGGTTCCTACTTGTTACACTTGCAGTGGAAAAGGTCATTTGTCCACCGAATGCCCTTCCAAACCCATTAAAGAAACGTACAAGGGTAAAGGGAAGAAGCATTGGAAAGGAAGGTCCAAGTCCAAAAATCACAAAAAGGGACTTGTCGGGACCTTTGATGATTCGAGTGAGGACACTTCTTGTACCGAAGAAGAGGATACAAAGGAGGATGCTCACGCATGCTTTGTAGCCATGGATGTCCCTACTCCAATTCCCTCCAGATTAAACGAAGAAGAGTTGGATGCTTGGCTTGACGCATACAACTCCTACGAGGATTCGCACCTTGCGGCTAAGGAGGAGAAGTCGTCATCAAGCTCGTGCAAAGATGATGATGATGTTGAGATCGAGGAAGAAAAGATCTCATATGAGGAGCTCAAGTTCAAATTTGACTTGGCATCCGAAAAGGCTAGTAAGTGCATCCACTTTTACAATAAATTAAAAGCTAAATATAAGAGTGCTAAGAGTAGAATGCATAAACTAGTTATTGCAAGTGTAGTTCATGATGAAAGGCATGTTTATGACACTTGTGAGAAAGACACACTTCTTTCTCAAGTTAAGGAATTGAGCATTTCTAATGAAAATCTCATTGCTCAAAACCTTAGCTTAGATGCTCACATTCAACAACTTACGTTGAAATGTGAAGAGGAATCCCAGAAGCTCATAAGCTTTGTGTATTCTAGGGATTCACTCCACGATTTGTTGGAAAAATAACATCCGGCAAATCATAGAGGAGTTTTGGGTTAGGTTCAAAATGTGGTTCCCAAACCCACCTCTAATTCTTCCTTTGGTGCAAATTCAAGAAATATTGCTAAAGCACCTAAGAAGAATCACCATGCTTTCTTGGACAACAATAACACTCACAAGAAGCATGTAGATCACAAGGTGATGAGGAAGAATGAAGAATCTTCATTTTTTGCTAAAAAGCAAAATCCTCGTTCTTTGCATGCTAAGAAACTTGTTTCTACACCTAAGCATGCCACATCCTTCCCCCTTGCTAAGGCAAAACCTTTTCCTAGGATATCCTTGAGATTATGGATTCACACTAAGGCTAGTGAGCAAGAGAGAGATAGTTACGCAAACTCTCTAGTTAGGGATGTGATCACCTCGTGTGATTATGTTAGGAAATCAAACTCCTCTTGGGTTTGGTTACCTAATGTTTAGGTTCCTCACACATTTGCATATTGCATGGGTATTATGCTTCTATGGTTATTTTATACATACCCATTGATTGTGTGTGCTTCATGATTTGAAAATATTTTTCAAATTTATTTCTTTTAATGAAAATTGGGAACTTGGGGTTATTGACATACATGCATGATCCATGTGTATGTCAATGGGGGAGTTAATATAATATATGTTTAAATTATTTTAAGATATATTTTAACTCTCATTTCAGAGGTTTTTGTTTTGAGATCATTATTTATATTTGGTTATTTTGGGTCTCAAACCAAACCTCTTGTTTATTGCCAACTTGTTTTATATCTCTTTTGTTTTGGCAATATCCTTGTGTATCTTTGAAGCTTGATTTTTCCATATCTATTGCTTTGATACACTTATGGCCCATGGCACCTATAATTAATTGGTATTAGATCCTAGAAGTCAAAAGTTGACCATTTCTATGATTTAGGGGGAGCATGGGATAGTGAATTGATACCCACTAAATTTTATATTTGGTATCATACATATCTTTCTTTTCTTGCATTGTGTCACATCTTGGTTAAGATGATAAAGGGGGATATTTTTGATGTCCACCTTTTTGACGATGTCAAGGGGGAGAGATATATGCATATGCATATGGGGAGAGATATCTCTTTGGGGAAGAGATATATAGGATTAGATAAACCATTCTTGTTTGCATGATTTTATACTTTGCAATTGGTTTATGTAATCCATGCCTATTATATGTCACCATGATGTTATTGGTTTATGAGTTTTTACCTTTGTGTAGCTCATTACTTTATTGGTGCATATAAGTAGGGGGAGATCATTAGCTTTGTGCTTTAATTCTTTATGAGTAACATAATGTGTGTCATCATCAAAAAGAGGGAGATTGTTGAGTATTGGTGTTTCATACCAATCTTATTTTGATGATGATCACAACATTATGTTGTTGCTAATGAATCTCATGTTTTAGTCTCTCAGTTTATCTCAAGGATATCTTTATTGGAGACTAATCACTTGGTGTAAGGATGGACATCATGTGAAGAAGAGCCAAAGTTTGGACTCAAGGAGTGCCAAAGCTTGGAGATGATGGAGAGCAATTAAGGCATCAAGATTGAAGACTTAGACTCTTTTGAAAGCATTGTAATCCATGTAATTTACTTTATTGCTTTCTCTCTCTTTTGAGTCTAGGGTTGATGTAATGCCTTGCTAGATGGTTTACTCATTCATGCTCATGCATTTAACCATCTTAGTGAACCTTAGGATTATCATAGAATCAAACCCAATAGGTTCACTCTTTCGGTCAGTCGTCTGATGAGGGAAAAACAGTCGACTGGGTGATTTCCAGTCGCCTGTAGATCCTTCTATAGTCGCCTGATTTGCACTGCTCAAGTCAACATTTCTATCGACTCAAACTTGAGCTTTACGCACAGTCGCCTGTATATTTACAGTCGCCTGATATTTGGCCAACAGTCGCCTGTCTAGCATAAGTGCAATCCCTGCATCTCTCTGTCTTCTCTCCATACTTTACAGTAGTCGACTGATGAAGAATATACAGTCGTCTGACTATCCGACAGTCGACTGTAGTATTAACACCAGTCGCCTGTGCAAAGAATTGGAGAAAGAGTGCATCTCTCTGTTTCGATCCATCCCCTGCAGCAGGCGTCTGCTGAAGGATTAACAGGCGCCTGTCCTGTTTATCAGTCGACTGTATTGTCTTCTTAAGTTGACTGTCCTGGCTCAGATTATAGCCGTTGGATATTTTCTAGCCGTTGATCTGTCGACTGTCTTATGATCATCAGTCGACTGTTCCTGTCGTTTTCACCCAGTTTCTAGCCGTTGCTGATTTGATTTTCTGGCTGTTTCTTTGGGTTTCTGGGCTTGTTATAGGTTTCCTATATATATGGGTGTGCTGCCTTTCTTGAGAACTCTTGACAACATTTGATAAACTCTTGATTCTATAGAAAATCTCAAGAGATCAATAAGCCACTCTCAAGCTCCCTCATTTCCCTCTAATTGAGCATTCATCTTTCTTCATGCATTGAAGTCCAGCTCAAAGGAAATCATCCAAGTGCTCTCAAGCATATTCCAACACTTGGAGATTCTCTTCCATGCCTTGCATTCATTCATGAGTAAGCATCTCAAGGCATAGGTAAGAGTATTTACTTTATAAGGTGTAAACTGTTTTCCTATTTCTCTTTGTGGGATTAGGATTTTCTCATTGTGGGAGATTGTCTCTTTGTAGGACTAGAGTGTCTCTTTGTGGGACTAGGAACTCTCTCTGTGGGAGTAACTCTCTTTGTGGGAGTTTGAGTGTCCTAGTGTAGGGCTAACCCTAATTCTCTGAGTGGGAGTTAGTGATTCTCTTTGTGGGAGTCGTGATCCTCGTGTAGGATTGGTTGGGTCCTTGTGTAGGGCATAAGTCCTCTTTGTGGGGTATCTCCTTGTGAGATTTGTATTCACTTCTCTCTGTGGGAATATAATGGATATTGGTGTGGCTGGATGTACCCAAGTTTGGGGAACCAGGGTATATCTTTGTGTTTGCGTTTGGTTTGATTGTGCCATTTAATTCCTCTTGCATTTATAATTCCGCATCTGCAAGTTAAATTTTATTTGGACAATTTTATTGCCATTACACTATTCACCCCCCCTCTAGTGTGTGTTGTTAGTATTGCAAGGGTTAGACGATCCCTACAGTGGGGAGGGTGCACTCCGCATCGTTCCTCGCCGATTAGGCTCCCGCTCCCCTCCAAGCTCGCCTGGAGCCTAAATAGGTTACCGGCCGCCTACCAAAGGTAACCAAACGATCCAAGAGCGACCACGCCCCTCAATGACCCTTTGGCACAACAGACATGACAAACAACCTTGTACAAGGACATCACTGACACTTCCACCGCTCGACAGCCTGACAACGCACCCCCCTGGCTGCTGCGCTGTCACGACCTGCTTCCCTAAAATGGAGGCGAGGCGAGACGAGGCCCGCTCAGGCTTGGAGCTGCGAGGCTCCAGCCTGTAAAGCGTCTGGAATAACACACAGGTCCCTGTAATGTGACATCGGAACAAAGATAACAATAATAGAAAAAGAGGCAAATAAATAAATTATTCATCTCAAAGTCCAGATAAAGTTCAACAACCACAGAAATGCCACCAGGCAACAAAAAGAGTCTAAAAGAAAAGGCCCAGCATGGCCAACAAGGAAACAACTAACAAAATGGTGCTACTCACCGACAACCACAACAACTAATAAGAACTGCGCAGGAACACTAGGACTGGTCATCGGTGTCCTCGTACTCAATGTCAACAACGGTATCAGGCACGAACTCCACGAACTCGTCGCCCTCAACAGCGGTCTCTGGCTCAGCAACTAACATGCGACACCCAAAGAGAAGGGGCACATGTCAGCAAAGTCTACAAGACTTTGTGCAAGGAAACTAAAGAAAAGTAAAAGCAACCTAGCAATTCTAGAGTATGGTATGACATGACATCTTATACAAAGAGAACAGCAAGTAAAGTAACATCAGTTTATGACATTGCATGATTTATAGCATGGCAGGTAACAACATGGCATGGAAACAAATAACATGGCATGGTACATGTAAACATTCACAAGGACAAGTACAAGTATAGTAAACACGTCGTGCACAGATTTTCCGCCCTTTGGCTAGAGAGGCTGTACGGGCCAACTCTTACGCTCAAGTGACCGTTTATCCCTACCCCTCCACGTGTATCGAGCCAGGGCTTTACCCCCGAACATGGAATGCTCGCTTCTGGATCACGAGCCAGGAAGTGTTTTTAACAAGTATGGCGTAGGGTTATGCCCGCATAGCAGGTGCTTAGCCGGTAACACAGATTTGTACAAGGATTTGTAGCGTGTGCTACGATGCAACATGCAATCAGATGACATGTAAGAATGGATGTGCATGGCAGATATTCGAATATAAATTGTGTACCGTTAAAGAAAATTAAACGTGACAGGCATAGCATGTCATGACATAACAAGAGGCAATTCTAGCTTCGTTGTCAAGCTAGAATTTGAATTTGCGCCTAGACCGCTATCATTTCACGGTCTAGTCTCTTTCACGCTAAAACAAGGTAATGGCCTAAAACATGGCATAAAACAATGTAGGCAAGTTTCACTTGCCTGGTACTGAGGTTGTTGATCGACGAGTCTCAAAAATCGCTATTCTACCTGATGGATTCGCTGTTATGGTCAAAACAGAGAATCAGAATTGTAAGATTTAATCCGGTTTTGCATTGGAAACCTACAACGTCTAGCAATCCATTTTTATTAGGTTTTCTAATTTATAGTGTGGGTTATGGGAAGATTAAACGTAGGTCACTAACCGTATACGAAGTGGAAGAATCGACGATCCAAGACGCCTACGAATCTGCAGGTAGGAGAGGATCTCGACGTATCCGGATTGCCTTCGCCAAATCGGATCTAGCACGGCAACGGAAGAAGCGATCCGGGAAGGAGTTGCGGCTGAAGGGATCTCCTGCGGATGATATATAATGGATCTGGAGAATGGAGAATATTGGGAAAACTGGAGAAAAAGGGAAATTGTGAGGTTTTAGGATTGGCCGGCGGCCTACGGGGTGGTACCGGCGCAAATAGAGGGAGAGAGAGAGCTCGGGAGGATGATGGAAGGCAAGAGGAAGGTTGGGGAATGATGGAGAAGAAACGTCGGCTAGAAAATATGAAGGAAGAATAGAAGAGATCGAGGGTTTAAATAAAGAAAGGGTGCGGCGGCTACGACTTAACCTAGGGTTACTGGGCAACTAGTCGGTCAGGGAAGAGTGGTCGACCGACTAGTTTGGTAACCTGTCGGTCGGTCGCCCAACTGAGACCGACTAAAAGGCAAACAGTCAACATGGTCTGTACAGGGTAGACAGATTTAGTCGGTCTGTGAAGGCTCGTCAACCGACTAGTTTGGAAACTAGTCGGTCAGTGAATGTTTATAGACCGACTAAGGGTCGAATAAGATAGAAAATAAGCACTGAGAGTTAGTCGGTCTGAGAAGAAACTCTAACCGACTAGTTTGGAAACTAGTCGGTCGATAGTCGTTCTTTGACCGACTAACTGCAAACAGTAACTCGGCTGTACAGAAGAACTCAGAATTAGTCGGTCTGAGTACAAGTTCTAACTGACTAGTTTGGAAACTAGTCGGTCGATGGATGTGCTTAGACCGACTAAAAGTAAACAGTAACTCATCTGAAATTATTAAGATGAACTAGTCGGTTCCTGAAGAGTTGCCGACCGACTAGACTGTAATCTAGTCGGTTGGTTCTCCTTCATGAACCAACTAAGATTCACGAAAAGTGCCGAATTGAAGTGCGAAGCTTCGGGAAGATCCCTATGGCCTCTAGGATCAACCTAGTTCTAAAATATGGACGCTATGAAGCTCATCATAAGAATACTTACCCCAAGCCCCATCAAGATATGCAATGGAAGATAAAAGATCAGAATGAACCGAACGAAAATGTCTGACGGAGAAAAGCACACAATGCGAGAACATCCATACTATTTATAATAGTCATTATAAAAACCAGTCGTTACATCCTCCACACCTTAAGAAAAATTCCGCCCTCAGAATTTCCTAACACTCACGTGTCAGGGAACAAAAGTGGGTAACGCTCTCTCATCTTGTCTTCCCTCTCCCAAGTAGACTCTCCTGGCGAGCCGTGTCGCCACATCACCCTAACAAGATCGATTGTCTTGTTTCGGAGTGACTTCTGACGCCTGTCCAAAATCTGCATTGGCTGCTGGTCATACGTCAGATCGGGGCGAACGGTGATCTCTGAGAAATCCACTGCATGAGATGGATCGCTGATGTATCGACGAAGATGCGACACATGGAAGACATCATGAACTCCTTCCAAAGATGGCGGCAAGGCTAAGCGGTAGGCTACCTCGCCAACTCTCCCCAGACTGTCAAACGGTCCAATGTATCTCGGGCTCAGCTTCCCTCGTTTTCCAAAGCGAATCACTCCTCGATTCGGGGAAATCTTCAGGAACACATGGTCACCTGGCTGAAACTCCAAAGGACGCCGTTTAGCATCTGCCCAATGCTTGAAACGGTCCTGAGCAATCCTCAGCCTTTCCCGTATGTTCCTCACAATATCCACAGCCTCCACGATCATCTCAGGTCCTAACAGCTCCCGATCTCCAATGTCATCCCAGCTCAGTGGCGATCGACATTTCTTCCCGTTTAGCGCGGCAAAAGGTGACATGCCAATACTCGCCTGGTAGCTGTTATTGTAGGCAAACTCAACAAGGTGGAGATGATCCTCCCAAGATCCCTTGAAATCCAACATACACGCCCTCAGCATGTCCTCCAAGATCTGGATCGTCCTCTCGGACTGGTCATCCGTCTGCGGATGGTACGCCGTGCTGAAACTCAGACTCGTACCCAAGCTCTTCTGCAGACTCTGCCAGAACTGAGACGTGAACCTCGTGTCTCTGTCTGACACGATACTCACAGGGACTCCGTGAAGTTGCACGATCGCCTGCACGATTCATGTTACATCACTATCTAGACTAGGAAGAAGAAATAGAAACGGAAAGTAAAAGGATTTACCTCCATATATCTCTTCGCTAGCGTCTCAGTAGACTGTCTTACTCGGAAAGGAATAAAGTGCGCGGATTTGGTCAATCGGTCTACGATCACCCAAATCGCGTCATTCTGCTTCGGACTCCGAGGCAGTCCAGTCATGATGTTCATAGTGATGTGTTGCCACTTCCACTCCGGAATCGGAAGCGGTTGTAGCAACCCTACCGTATGCTGATGCTCCGCCTTTACCTGCTGGCAAACCTGACACTTGGCTACACTCCGAGCCACACTCCTCTTCATACCATCCACCAAAAGTTCGGCGAAGATCCTTATACATCTTGGTCCCACCAGGATGTACAGAATACGACAAACTGTGTGCCGCAACCAACAACTCTTCTCTGATGTCTCCAGCAGGCACACACAACCTGGCTCCAAACCTCAGTGAGCCATCCTCATGAATCAAGAAGTCAATCCGCAGACCGGCTTCCACCAGCTCCCGTATCTTCACCAACTTCGGGTCCCCTGCCTGTCCAGCCTTGATCCTATCCACGATTGTCGACTGTATCTGCATACACATCAACGAAGAAACCTCTCCAGAAAGCACGATCTCAATACCAGACTCGCAAAAATCCTGTTGCAATCTCCACTGCGAAGTCAACAACATCACTGCTGGAAGCCTACTCAGCGCATCCGGAACCACATTCACCTTGCCAGGGTGAAACTGCAGATCGATCTCATAATCTGCCATGAGTTCCAACCACCGACGCTGTCGCATGTTGAGCTCCTTCTGCGTAAAAATGTACTTCAAGCTTTTGTGATCGGTGAAGATCTTCACCCTCTCACTCAGCAGGAAGTGCCTCCAAATCTTCAGCGCAAACACGACTGCTGCCAACTCCAAGTCGTGCGTCGGGTAATTCTTCTCATGGGTCTTAAGCTGACGAGAAGAATACTCCACCATGTGCCCATGCTGATGCAACACACAACCGAGACCCTTGCCAGAAGCATCGCAAAAGATCTCGAATCCTCCACTGCGATCAGGCACAGCAAGAACAGGGGCAATCATCAGCCTCTCCTTCAGAACACCAAACGCCTCCCCACAGCCATCAGACCAAACAAATGGCACATCCTTCCGCGTCAGTCTGTTCATCGGCTCAGCAATACAGGAGAAGTCCTTAATGAACCGCCGGTAATAACCTACAAGCCCAAGGAAACTCCGGATCTCAGATGCTGACTGAGGAACAGGCCACTCCCTGATAGCCTTAATCTTCTCGGGATCCATTGAAATACCGTCTCCTGTCACCACATGCCCGAGAAAAGCAACTCTGTCCAGCCAAAACTCGCACTTGGAATACTTAGCATACAACTGATGCTTCCTCAAGATCTCCAACACTGTCCTCAAGTGCGATGCATGCTCCTCTTCTGACCTTGAGTATATCAAAATGTCGTCAATGAAGATAACGACAAACTTGTCTAAAAAGTCATAGAAGATCAGATTCATCAGATTCATAAAAACTGCGGGCGTGTTGGTTACACCGAAAGGCATAACCACGAACTCGTAGTGTCCATACTTCGTCCTGAATGCTGTCTTCGGAACATCTTCCTTCCTCACCTTCAGCTGATGATAACCGCTCCTCAGATCCAACTTAGAGAATACCATCGATCCCCCAAGCTGATCAAAGATGTCATCTATACGAGGCAACAGATACCGATTCTTGACGGTAACCGCATTCAACTCCCGGTAGTCCACACACATGCGACGTGAACCGTCCTTCTTCTTTACCAGCAAGACCGGTGCTCCCCATGGAGACACACTGTGATTAATGTAACCCTTCTGAAGAAGTTCGTCCAGCTGCTTCTGCAATTCCTCCAATTCTGCTGGTGCCATGCGATAGGGCGCCTTCGAGATAGGCTGCGCTCCCGGAATAAGATCGATCGAATACTCGAGCGCTCGATCGGGCGGAAATTCAGACATCTCCTCGGGGAAGACGTCGTTGAAGTCACACACTACCGCTGGTCTACACTGCTCCATCTGCATAGCAACGATCTCCACCGGCTTGGCCCGAAACCTGACCGGACCAAGCGAACTGCTGCCACGGCTGAACTCGAACACCGGATGGCCTGGAATCTCGAACACCACCTTCTTCCTCTGGCAATCGATCGTGGAGTAGAAACTCCCAAGCCAGTCCATCCCAAGTACGGCATCGTAGTTGATGATGTCATGGACGATGAAATCAGCGTAAAGCTTATGTCCACAGACCACCAAAGGGCAAGAATTGCAACCACGATGCACCGAGATCACGCCATTTCCTGTAACGATATCCCAACTCTTGGGAAGAGGGGAAGTCGACAAGGAATGCTTCTCCACGAAGCTCCGGGAAATAATGCACATCGATGCACCAGATTCGAAGAGGACTCGTGCAGGAAACGTGCAAACCAAAATCACACCTAACAAGCAATCTAACAATCAAATCCTATTCTAGCAAACAGAACACGTAGCCAAACAAATTCTAACAACAAGACTAACTAAGAAAAGAAACGACTAGGTTGAGAGTTACCTGCAATAACCTCATCCACTGTCTCAGTCTCCACTGCAGTCATCAGGAAAGCCTGCCTCCTTAGCTGAACAGCCTGCTGAAAACCCTGCCTCTGCGGAACGAGAGGCGCTCCACGTCCAGCAGGTACAGGTGCCCTCTGCTGCAACGGCTGAGCTGCAACAGGTTCCTTCCAAGATTGCTTGGACTTCGGACAGTCCCTCATAACATGCGCATGATCACCACAAACCAAGCACTGTCCCAACATCTTCCGCCATTGATCCTTGACATGCCCAGTCTTGCCACAGAAGTGGCAAGCCTTCTGAGTAGGAGGTCCTCCTGGCCTCTTGAACTGTACCAGCTGATTGGGCCTGAACCCTGTTCTCATCACTGCCCTGGCCTGCTCCACAGGCCTCTTCCCAGCTCCAGAAGCGCATCATCTCTTCTGGTTCACAATCTGCTCCTGCCTCTTCGCTGCAACCATCACCTTTTGATAGGACTCCAAATCAGAAGAAGTCACAAAGCTCTGCAGATCCAAAGAAAGCCCCTGCAAAAACCTCTGGGCTCTCTCATCAGCATCCTGCACCATCTTCGGTGCGAAACGGCTCAGCCTGGTGAACTCCTGGTGGTACTGGTCCACCGTCAAGCTCCCCTGCTTCAGGTCGATGAAGCGCTGCGCCATCTCCCTCATGGCAGCCTTCGGAAAGTACTCCTCATCGAATCTGGACTTGAAAGTAGCCCAAGATATCGGCTCCTCCAGCATCTCCTCCTCAGCATCCCACCAGTTCTGAGCATTATCTCTAAGCTGTCTCTTCGCCAAGTCAACCCATCCAGCCGGGTCGACCTTTGACATCTTCAGGTTGTCCTCCATATTCCTCATCCACTCGTCAGCAGCTAGAGGCCCTTTGGTCCCATCAAAGTAAGCGGGGCCCAGCTCCCGAAACTGCTTCGCTCCTGGCTCAGAGCGAGGGACATTCTGGACTGGCTGCGCTGCTTGAGCAGGCGGAACATTCCGGGCATTCTGCAGCATCCCCTGCTGCACCTGCATCATCTGATGCATCATCCGCATAATCTCCCCATTGGTGGGCTCTCGGTCCGGCTCCTCGACACGAGGTGGCACACCACCACCAGCACGAGTATTCCGTCTTCCAACCATCTAATGACACAGAAAACGAAACAATATCAGACTCTTAGCCTTCTGACTCGGTATCGAAATTGTTTATCGGACATTCTATAATTCTTATCGTTGTTCCGATTAAGTTACAGTTACAGAGGTAGACCTGAATAGGCCACTAACAAAACCTGTCACGACCCGCTTCCCTAAAATGGAGGCGAGGCGAGACGAGGCCCGCTCAGGCTTGGAGCTGTGAGGCTCCAGCCTGTAAAGCATCTGGAATAACACACAGGTCCATGTAATGTGACATCAGAATAAAGATAACAATAATAGAAAAAGAGGCAAATAAATAAATTATTCATCTCAAAGTCCAGATAAAGTTCAACAACCACAGAAATGCCACCAGGCAACAAAAAGAGTCTAAAAGAAAAGGCCCAGCATGGCCAACAAGGAAACAACTAACAAAATGGTGCTACTCACCGACAACCACAACAACTAATAAGAACTACGCAGGAACACTAGGACTGGTCATCGGTGTCCTCGTACTCACTGTCAACAACGGTATCAGGCACGAACTCCACGAACTCGTCGCCCTCAACAGCGGTCTCTGGCTCAGCAACTAACATGCGACACCCAAAGAGAAGGGGCACATGTCAGCAAAGTCTACAAGACTTTGTGCAAGGAAACTAAAGAAAAGTAAAAGCAACCTAGCAATTCTAGAGTATGGTATGACATGACATCTTATACAAAGAGAACAGCAAGTAAAGTAACAGCAGTTTATGACATGGCATGATTTATAGTATGGCAGGTAACAACATGGCATGGAAACAAATAACATGGCATGGTACATGTAAACATTCACAAGGACAAGTACAAGTATAGTAAACACATCGTGCACATAGATTCCGCCCTTTGGCTAGAGAGGCTGTACGGGCCAACTCTTACGCTCAAGTGACAGTTTATCCATACCCCTCCACGTGTATCGAGCCAGGGCTTTACCCCCGAACATAGAATGCTCGCTTCTGGATCACGAGCCAGGAAGTGTTTTTAACAAGTATGGCGTAGGGTTATGCCCGCATAGCAGGTGCCTAGCCGGTAACACGGATTTGTACAAGGATTTGTAGCGTGTGCTATGATGCAACATGCAATCAGATGACATGTAAGAATGGATGTGCATGGCAGATATTCGAATATAAATTGCGTACCATTAAAGAAAATTAAACGTGACAGGCATAGCATGTCATGACATAACAATAGGCAATTCTAGCTTCGTTGTCAAGCTAGAATTTGAATTTGCGCCTAGACTGCTATCATTTCACGGTCTAGTCTCTTTCACGCTAAAACAAGGTAATGGCCTAAACCATGGCCTAAAACAAGGTAGGCAAGTTTCACTTGCCTGGTACCGAGGTTGTTGATCGACGAGTCTTAAAAATCACTATTCTACGGGATGGATTCGCTGTAATGGTCAAAGCAGAGAATCAGAATTGTATGATTTAATCCGGTTTTGCATTGGAAACCTACAACGTCTAGCAATCCATTTTTTATTAGGTTTTCTAATTTATAGTGTGGGTTATGGGAAGATTTAAAGGTAGGTCACTAACCGTATACGAAGCAGAAGAATCGACGATCCAAGACGCCTACGAATCTGCAGGTAGGAGAGGATCTCGACGTATCCAGATTGCCGTCGCCAAATCGGATCTAGCACGGCAACGGAAGAAGCGATCCGGGAAGGAGTTGCGGCTGAAGGGATCTCCTGCGGCTAATATATAATGGATCTGGAAAATGGAGAATATTGGGAAAACTGGAGCAAAAGGGAAATTGTGGGGTTTTAGGATTGGCCAGCGGCCTACGGGGTGGTGCCGGTGCAAATGGAGGGTGAGAGAGAGCTCGGGAGGATGAGGGAAGGCAAGAGAAAGGTTGGGGAATGATGGAGAAGAAACGTCGGTTAGAAAATATGAAGGAAGAATAGAAAAGATCGAGGGTTTAAATAAAGAAAGGGTGCATCGGCTACGACTTAACTAGGGTTACTGGGCAACTAGTCGGTCAGTGAAGAGTGGTCGACCAACTAGTTTGGGAACTAGTCGGTCGGTCGTCCAACTGAGACCGACTAAAAGGCAAACAGTTAACAGGGTCTGTACAGGGTAGACAGATTTAGTCGGTCTATAAAGGCTCCTCAACCGACTAGTTTGGAAACTAGTCGGTAGATGAATGTTCATAGACCGACTAAGGGTCGAATAAGATAGATAATAAGCACTGAGAGTTAGTCGGTCTGAGAAGAAACTCTAACCGACTAGTTTGGAAACTAGTCGGTCGATAGTCGTTCTTTGACCGATTAACTGCAAACAGTAACTCGGCTGTACAGAAGAACTCAGAATTAGTCGGTCTGAGTACAAGTTCTAACCGACTAGTTTGGGAACTAGTCGGTCGATGGATGTGCTTAAACCGAATAAAAGTAAACAGTAACTCAGCTGAAATTATTAAGATGAACTAGTCGGTTCCTGAAGAGTTGCCGACCGACTAGATTGCAATCTAGTCGGTTGGTTCTCCTTCATGAACCAACTAAGATTCACGAAAAGTGCCGAATTGAAGCGCGAAGCTTCGGGAAGATCCCTATGGCCTCTAGGATCAACCTAGTTCTAAAATATGGACACTATGAAGCTCATCGTAAGAATACTTACTCCAAGCCCCATCAAGATATGCAACGGAAGATAAAAGATCAGAATGAACCGGACGAAAATGTCTGACGGAGAAAAGCACACAAGGAGAGAACATCCATAATATTTATAATAGTCATTACAAAAACCAGTCGTTACATGCGCCCCCTGACAGTTTGGTGCTTTCGGCTCTAACACTCTAACAAAGCACCCCTGGCCGTTGCGCCATCTGACAAAAGCATGGTTGACACATACAACTCTGACGTCATTGGCCGAAGCTTTTGCTGACAGATGAGCCAGCTCAGCATGCCAGATCAGCCCCACCTAACCGCTCCTATCAGCTATAAATATCCCTTCACCTCCATCGAGAAGGAGGTTGGTAAATTAATTCTAAACTCTTACTTGCAGACACAAGAACAAAGGTCATCCATATCTTTGTTCTTCCACCATAGCTCGCTACGCTAGGTCGATCTACACTTAGCTCGATCTACGTGTCAAGCCTCCCTTTTCTAAGCCCCAATACAAACTTAGGCATCGGAGGGGCTACGAGTCGGTACTCAACCCGGCCTTTCTGAGGAGCTGCTTAGTGCGGAGGTTGTCTCCTTCCAAGCAACTCACAATCGACGTCTTACTCATCTGGGACGGTGAGCCACCGGTGGACTTGCAAGATCATCTTAGAGACCGTTCTATAAAGGGAGCCTAGCCTCTCAACCCCCTCACTACCTGTAAAAGGCCTACCCACTCATCCAACCCTAAAACCATCATGCCCTTGGTTCCCCTTTAACACAAATTCATTGTACGTGGATTTTACCCCACAACAAACACCTTAAAGCACGAGTCATATATGTGATCCCATTGTCTGAGGTTGGATGAAACCTGTTACTCTTATCAAGTTTATCCATTCCATCCTGACCAGTAATTTTAATATGGATCCATGTCGACTCCCAATGATACTAATTACCTCTCATACTGGAGGGGACAAATTCATTCTTGACCATCACCTCCCTTCGCATGCTTTGGACTATAGCCAGCAAGTACCAAGCAATGGTCATTTTCGTCGTTGGTCAGTAAAAGCCTAAGCATAGTCATCCCACATGTAAGGTTCTTTAGCGCATCTCAAGTCAAGGGACTAGCGGCACCAACTACCACATAAGAGCTTCTATTGACAGTCAAAGTATGATTATTGTATAGAAGCTTCACGGTGAGTCGTTCTATGAGCTTGTTCTCCAATAAGTACATGTGTACTATATCACAATGTCTCCACATCGAGTTGCTATGAAACCAGAAGATACTATAACGGTGTGTATTTTTAGTCGTGTTTTGTGTGCCTGTATTTTTAACTTCGATTGTCAGGATGTTTTCGTCCGAGTGTCTTTTCGTCCACACGTCGACGCGAGCACGGCTCTGTTTTAGTTTTTTTTACAGTAGCGTAACTATTTGCCTATTAACTGTAACTAATTACTTTTAATTAAAATTTAATAACTAATTAACTGATTACTACTACCTAATTTAAAATATTAATTACTTTTCTTAATTATTTTTACCATATTATTATTACCTAACCCCACTTGGTTATTTACCTAACCCCACCGGTGATTGATAGCCAATTTGGGCAGCTCAGATCCGAAATAATTGGATCTGAACTGCCCCATTAATTTCCATCCCCTACCTCCAGCTCTCCTCATTAACGACCTGATTCTCCCTCCTCTGTCCTTAAAACAACCACACCAACAGGAACAAGCAACATCAATAGCGTTACCACAAACCCACATCCCACCACCACCACAACAACCCAACTCAAAATCAGCCATTCCCCCTCCTCCATTCAATCCAAATCAACAAATCAGAAATCAAACACAAATCAGAGATTGAAATTGAGAGGAGTGGAGGATCATTTGAAACCCAAAATCAAACCCCCTGCGCATCCCCCATGGATCTCTGCCCCGGATCGCCGTCGTGCGCTCGCCCAGGCCGGCCTCCCCTTTTCGCGCATCGTCGCTCACCTCCAGGCCACCATGCCACCGGCCCCCCTTGGCCGCACCGCCCCCGGCCCCCTTGGCCGCCGCGCCCCTAGCCCCTTGCTGCCGTCCCCTTTCGACAGCAGCAGCGAAGAAACAAAAAAGGAGGAAGAAAGAAGACAGACCGAGAAGAGAAGAAGGAGAAGACAGAGAGAGTGTGGGAGGTGATTATATAAAGTTAAGGTTATTATATTAATATGACAAGTTAAATTATTTTATAAGTTATAAAATTAAGTTAGTTTAGTATTAAGTTAAGTTATGTAAGTTAATTATTAATACGTTAAGTTAGTTTTAATATATAAGTTAATTATTAAGTTAGTAAGTTTAACAGCTTGTACATTTTAATCTTGTAACCCCTTAAAAAGTCAGTAAGTTATGTCATTAAATTTGATAATGTAAGCTAATAATGTTAAATATCAGTAAGTGCTACACTTTATGTGCATGTATTATAAAATGTTACTACATGGATTAATTTATGTGATGATAACAGCATGTTAGTTAATAAATGCAAGTGACTCTAATATATAATAGGTTAGAAAACCTATAAGAACATTTTGTAGCATAACTTAAGTTATATAAATAATTAGTGCAAACAAATCTGTTAAAAGTTGTACCATTCTGCTAGTTATCAGTAATGGTTCCCTAACATTAGTTAATAAGTTTCCCTAGCATAAATAAATAGTCTCATACACGGATTTATGTGACGTAGATAATCACGTCTCTTATTTCGACTGTCTGGACACCCAAATTCCGTTCCCAAGCAAGTACTTTATCGTAAATGAAATGCAACCTGAATTGTGCAAACTTAGTGCTAAATTCTCTTTTGATGCGCTTGTCAAGCTGAACTACATACTTTCATTATATTAGATGTTTTTTGATTTAAGTAGATACGTAATAATGTTGCTTGTTTAGAACACATTACCGTTCGCTTTCTGATCAAATGGGCACGTTATGTAAATGTTGTTGTTTGGAACAATTCACTATATGCCTGCTATCTAATTGAACTATCCTTAATATCTGCATGTTAGCAAAACGTACTTATTAGACAGAGGGTATGACATAACCCTCGAAACATATATGTGGAACCATCGAATGCAGATGTGATGAAACCATCGAATACAGATGGGATGGAATCTAGTCAGTGACTAGAAAGACCCTTTGGGTGGGGTTGGTTCATGTAGTAGAGTCCGTAAATGTGGCTTGAACATCTTATGGCTACCTCCATGCCACACTAATGGAGGCAAGCATCTTGGCCATCTTCCAAGTTAGGAATGGCAAGAAGCGTCACGGTAAACCCCTGACGATAGGGTATATCGAGAACATTTACCTATTCAGACATGGACTTATCACGAGCCCACATAATTAAATACTCAATATACAACTGTTTTACTTTTTGAACTGCAAATTCAGGCATGCTCGTTGTCACGCCCTGCTTCCCAAAAACGTGGAGGCGAAGCGTGAGAAGGTCCGCTCAGACTTGAAGCTACAAAGCTTAAGTCCGATAAGCGTCAATCACTTTAAACTGCAGGTCCTTGCAACGCGTAATGAAACAAAGATAATAATAACGAAAAGAGACAAAGAAACATCTCAGAATATCCATAATAATAAATCTCAATATCGCAGAAAAAGCCACCAGGCTAAAATAAAAGAGTCTAAAAGAGGCCCAGCATGGCCAACAAAAGTACGAAGTACGAAAACAAAGAAATGGTGCAAGCACCGACAACTAACAGTAACCTAAATCAAGCAAGTAAAATCAATCTCTAAGACTGGTCTCCGGTGTCCTCGAACTCCTCGACGAACGTAGGCTCGGGCTCAGCGTCAGTAAACACCTCGTCCTCAGCAACTGTCTCTGGCTCAGGGTCTAACATGTGACACCCAAAAGAGCAAGGGGCACATGTCAGCAAGTCTGGAAGACTTGTGCAAGGAAACTGAAAGTAGGTGAAATTAAAGCAACCTAGCAGTTCTAGCATGATGCGATGACATGGCAGTTAAAGTAATGAGTGCAACAGGTAAAGTAAAGTAAAGTACGAGCATGGCATGGCATTCACAAGACAAGTACAAGACAAGTAAAGTAAGCACCTCGTGCACAGAGATTCCGTCTTTTGGCTAGAGTGGCTGCGCGGGCCAACTTCTAAGCTCAAGTGACCGTTTATCCCTACCCCTCCACGTGTATCGGGCATTGGTTTTTAGCCAACACATGAGGCCCGCTTCTGGACCACGAGCCAGGAAGTGTTTTAAACAAGTATGGCGTAGGGGTGCACCTAGCCGGACAAGTAGTACGAGTACAAGTATTGTAGCGTGTGCTACTAATGCGACATTCAATGCATGGATGACATGACATGGCAAGTAGTAAAGCGTACAGGTAAAAAGTAAACGTGACAGTTTAGTATGCATGAACAACTAGTTTAAGGGGTGGATCTAGCTTCGTTGTCAAGCTAGATCAATTAGGTGACGGATCTAGTTTCGTTGTCAAACTAGATCAAGGAGGCGTCTAGCCAGCTATCATTTCACTGACTAGTCTCTTTTACGCTAAAAACAAGGAAGTGGCCTAAAAACATGGCCCTAAACAAGATTTGGCAAGTTTCACTTACCTGCAACAATCACGTCAAGAAAACACCGTCCAACGAGTCCAAAGTCACGATTCCTACGTGCACAAGTCCACCGGCCTACATACGTTTTATTAATCTTGATTAGTCATTGCTAAAACATTTAAAATACTTTAAAATACTGATTTTTAGTCTTGGTTAGCATGCAATTGGGTTGGGGGTCCTAAGGGTGCAAAGCGTTACCTCAACACGATGCGAAAGCTACACCGGCGTCGGGTAGCGACGCCGGGGGTTGGAATAAAAGATCGCGCTCCAAGTCCAGATTCCAATTAGATTCCTCGCTGGAAATTTCAGAGCAATCAGCCGGGGCGATGATTCCAGATTCCAAAGCTAGCACGTGCGACGACGGGCTACGACGTGCGACGACGTCGTACGCGGCAAGTCGTCAAAGAGAACGCACCTAGGTGGGGCCCACAGTAGTCCTAGGGACCTTTGGGGGACCCACAATACCTCTGGAGAACTTGGGGGGCCCACGGAGGCAAGTGGTGCGACGGATGCGGGGTTGCGACGAATGACTCTCGGTCGTACAGCCTCGGTGCGGGGAGATCCTTCGGTCGCTGCGGGGGAACGGGGCTGTGCGGCGCTTGGGGGTGTGCAGCAGCGCGGGTGCGGGGGCCTCCTTCGGTCAGATCGGTAGGGAGGGTCGGTCGTGTGCTTGGATGCGAAGACTGCGACGTTGCAACGTTGCAGCGTTGCAAACGTCGGTCGGTACGGGCGGCCCGATCGGTCAGGCGCTGTGCGGAGTGGGGCGACAAGGCGGGGTCGATGCGGAGCGCTGTGCGGAGCGGATGCGAGCGGGGTGCGGGCCAAGCGGTCGGTCAGACCGAGGGAACGGAGCGGGCGATGCGCTGCGATACGAGCGGCGATGGATGCGGGGGCGACTAGCGGTCGGAGCGGGGAATTTTGGTTGGTTTTCTCGGTCAGTGCGGGGGCTGAACGTCGCAACGTTGCGACGAATCGTCGCAACGTCCAATTTGGGTTTTGGAAGAGGCTAGGGCTAATTTCTTACGAAAATAGGTCTTCCTAGGGGTTGCTTATATAGTATAGATGGGTTGACTTGGTCTAGGGCTAAATCTAATAGGATTAGAAGTTTAAAATAATTTAAAATTTGAAATTCAACTTCTTCAACTCACCCAAGGATTTGACCTGGTCCAAATGAGCTGGAAATTGGCTCAAAAATTCTTTAAAACGTTTAAAACTCAAATAAATTTTATTTGGCCGAAAATAATTTATAAATTAATTATTAAAAATAATATAAAACTTGTTAAAAATATAAAAGTGGTCAAATAAACTCCAAAAATTATAAAATAAATATCAAGGTGATTGTGATGACGAAAGTGAGCTAACTAAGAAGACGGATCTCAAATTCGACGTCGGACGATGAAACTAAATATTGAAACGTCTCCCGTCAAGAGCGAGAATCGTCACGTCTCATCGAGTAAGTTTAAATTGTGGAAAAACGACTCGAGAAGTGTCGTTTCAAGATAGTGCCACTATTTAATACTCTAAGAGACGTTCACAACGGCATATCACACAAAAGTGTTCACAATTAAATAAAGTCTAAAATAAACACGTGCACGGTCAAAAGCACGTGCACGAACAAAGTACAACGAAAACGTACCGTTACAGCCTCCCCACCTTAGAAATGATTCCGTCCTCGGAATTAACATCAAGCACTGCTCTGGAAAAGGTGCGGGAAACGCTCTCTCATCTCATCTTCACGCTCCCAGGTGGACTCACCAGGGGAACCGTGACGCCACTGCACTCGAACCAAGTCGACGGTCTTATTCCTCAGCTGCTTCTGTCGACGATCCAGAATCTCAACGGGCTGCTGATCATAAGACAGATCCGGACGTACCGTAATCTCCGAGAAATCCACAGCGTGAGAGGGGTCACTAACGTATCGACGTAACTGAGATACGTGAAATACGTCGTGAACTCCCACCAGCGACGGTGGCAACGTCAAGCGATAAGCCACAGCTCCAACTCTCTCCAGAACATCGAACGGTCCAATGAACCTCGGACTTAGCTTGCCTCTCTTCCCAAATCGAATAACTCCGCGGTTCGGAGAAATCTTCAGGAAGACATGATCACCAGGCTGAAACTCCAAAGGCCTCCATTTAGCATCAGCCCAATGCTTGAAACGGTCCTGCGCAATCCTTAGCTTCTCCCGGATATTCCTCACAACATCCACGGCCTCCACGATCATCTCCGGTCCTAACAGCTCCCGATCTCCAACGTCATCCCAACTTAGTGGCGATCGACATTTCTTTCCATATAGCGCGGTGAAAGGCGCCATTCCAATACTCGCATGGTAGCTGTTATTGTAGGCTAACTCAACGTGATGGAGATGATCCTCCCAAGATCCCTTAAAGTCCAGCATGCAAGCTCGCAACATATCCTCCAATATCTGAATCGTCCTCTCGGACTGACCATCTGTCTGCTGGTGGTACGCCGTGCTGAAACTAAGACTCGTACCCAAGCTCTTCTGCAGACTCTGCCAAAACTGAGATGTGAATCTCGTGTCTCTGTCCGAAACGATACTCACGGGGACTCCGTGAAGTCGTACGATCTCCTGCACGATTCACGTTACATCACTATCTAAACTAGTAAAAGGAAATAGAAACGGAGAGTAAACGAATTTACCTCCATATATCTCCTCGCTAGCGTCTCGGTAGACTGTCCTACTCGGAAAGGAATAAAGTGCGCAGACTTGGTCAATCGGTCTACGATCACCCAAATCGCGTCGTTCTGCTTCGGACTCCGAGGTAGTCCAGTCACAAAATCCATAGTGATGTGCTGCCACTTCCACTCTGGAATCGGAAGCGGTTGTAGCAACCCTGCCGTACGCTGATGCTCCGCCTTTACTTGTTGGCAAACCAAACACTTGGCTACACTCCGAGCCACACTCCTCTTCATTCCATGCCACCAAAAGTTCAGACGAAGATCCTTGTACATCTTGGTGCCACCAGGATGCACAGAATACGGCGAACTGTGTGCCTCCACCAATAATTCCTCTCTGATATCTCCAGCCGGCACACACAACCTAGCTCCAAATCTCAGCCAACCATCCTCGTGAATCAAGAAGTCAGTCCGCAGACCGGCTTCCACCTGCTCCCGAATCTTCACCAGCTTAGCATCTCCAGCCTGACCAACCTTGATCCTATACACGATCGTCGATTGTATCTGCATGCTCATCATCGAAGAAGTCTCTCCAGGAAGAATAATCTCGATACCAGTCTTGTAAAGATCCTGCTGCAATCTCCACTGCGAGGTCAACATCATCACCGCTGGAAGCCTGCTCAGCGCATCCGAAACTACATTCACCTTGCCAGGGTGATACTGCAAGTCAATCTCATAGTCTGCCATAAGCTCCAACCATCGACGCTGTCGCATGTTGAGCTCCTTCTGAGTAAAGATATACTTCAAGCTTTTGTGGTCGGTGAATATCTTCACCTTCTCACTCAGCAGGAAGTGCCTCCAAATCTTCAGCGCAAACACGACAGCAGCCAACTCCAAATCATGTGTCGGGTAATTCTTCTCATGAGCCTTAAGCTGACGAGAAGCATACGCAACCACATGCCCATGCTGATGCAACACATATCCTAAACCTTTACCAGAAGCATCGCAAAGATCTCGAATCCTCCACTCCGATCAGGCACAGCAAGTACAGGGGCAGTCGTCAATCTCTCCTTCAGGGTACCAAAAGCCTTCTCACAATCATCAAACCAAACATAAGGTACATCCTTCCACGTCAGTCTGGTCATCGGCTCAGCAATCCGAGAAAAGTCCTTAATGATACGCCGATAATAGCCTGCAAGCCCAAGGAAGCTCCTGATCTCAGACGCCGACTGCGGAACCGGCCACTCCCTGATAGCCACAATCTTCTCGGGATCCACAGAAATCCCATCACCAGACACCACATGCCCGAGGAAGGCAACTCTATCCAGCCAGAACTCGCACTTGGAATACTTAGCATACAAACGATGCTTCCTCAAGATTTCCAACACTGTCCTCAAGTGCGATGCATGCTCTTCCTCTGACTTTGAATAGATTAGAATATCGTCAATGAAGATGACGACGAACTTGTCTAGAAAGTCGTAGAAGACCAAATTCATCAGGTTCATAAAGACTGCGGGCGCATTGGTTACGCCGAAGGGCATAACCACGAACTCGTAGTGACCATACTTCGTCCTGAACGCTGTCTTCGGGATGTCGTCCTTCTTCAACTTAAGCTGATGGTAGCCACTTCTCAAATCCAACTTAGAGAACACCCTCGATCCTCCGAGCTGATCAAAGATGTCATCTATCCGTGGCAAGGGATATTTATTCTTGATAGTCACAGCATTCAGCTCCCGGTAATCCACACACATGCGACGCGAACCATCCTTCTTCTTTACCAGCAACACCGGTGCTCCCCACGGAGACACGCTAGGATTGATGTATCCTTTCTGTAAAAGCTCATCCAGCTACCTACGCAACTCCTCCAACTCTGCTGGAGCCATCCGGTACGGCGCCTTCGAAATAGGCTGCGCTCCCGGAATAAGATCGATCGAAAACTCAAGAGCTCGATCGGGTGGAAGTCCAGACATCTCCTCAGGGAAGCCGTTGTCGAATTCACGTACCACAGCTGGTCTATCCTGCTCCATCTGCATAGCAACAAGCTCCACCGGTCTGGCCCGAAACCTGACAGGGCCAAGCGAACTGCTACCTCGACTGAACTCAAACACAGGATGTCCGGGGATCTCGAACACCACTTTCTTCCTCCGACAATCGATCGTAGTATAGAAGCTCGCAAGCCAATCCATCCCGAGCACGGCATCGTAGTTGATGATGTCGTGAACAATAAAGTCAGCATAAAGCTCATGTCCACAGACCACCAAAGGGCAAGAAGTGCACCCACGATGCACCGAGATCACGCCATTTCCCGTAACGATATTCCAACTCTTGGGAAGAGGGGAAGTCGTCAAGGAATGCTTCTCCACGAAGCTCCGAGAAATAATGCACATCGATGCACCTGAGTCAAAGAGGACTCGTGCAGGAAATGTGCAAACCAAAATCACACCTAACAACAATCTAACAATCAAACCCTATTCTAACAAACAATCATATGCAATCAACAGACATAAGCAATCAATCAAACTATCTAAGGAAGGAAACAACTAGTTTTAGGGTTACCTGCGATAACCTCATCCACAGCCTCGCCCTCCACTGCCGTCATCAGGTAAGCCTGCCTCCTCGGCTGCACGGCCTGCTGTAAGGCCTGCCTCTGAGGAGCGAGAGGTGCTCCACGACCTGCATGTACAGGTGCTCTCTGCTGCAACGGCTGTGCGGCGACTGGATCCTTCCAAGGTAGCTTAGATCTCGGGCACTCCTTCATAGCATGAGTAGGGTCTCCACAAATCAGGCACTGTCCCAACATCTTCCTACACTGATCCTTGACATGCCCGGTCTTGCCACAGAAATAGCAAGTCTTCTCAGGAGGCACACCTGGCTTCTTGAACTGCACCGTCTGATTAGGCCTAGTCCCAGGCCTAACCACTCCTCTGACCTGCTCCATAGGCCTCTTCCCAGCTCCAAAAATCAGTCCTCTCTTCTGCTTTGCAATCCTCTCCTGTCTCCGAGCAGCTACCAGCAACTTCTGATAAGACTCCATATCCGACGTAGACACCAGACTCTGCAAGTCTAGAGAAAGACCCTGCAGAAACTTCTGGGCCTTCTCCTCAGCATCCTCTACCATCTTTGGCGCGAAGCGACTCAATCTAGTAAACTCCTGGTGGTACTGGTCCACCGTCAGAATCCCCTGCTTCAGCTCAATGAAGCGCTGCAACATCTCCCTCCTGACAGCCTTCGGAAAGTACTCCTCATCGAATCTAGACTTGAAAGTAGCCCAAGGTATAGGGCTCACCAGCAACTCCTCCTCTGCATCCCACCAATTTCGGGCATTATCTTTAAGCTGCCTCTTCGCCAGATCAACCCATCCAGCCGGGTTGACCTTCGACATCTTCAGATTATCCTCAGTGTTTCTGATCCACTCCTCTGCAGCCAAGGGTCCCTTAGATCCATCAAAGTACGTCGGGCCTAGCTCCCGAAACTGCTTCGCTCCTGGCTCGAAGCGAGGAGCACTCTGAGTGTTCTGGAGCATGCCCTGCTGCACCTGCATCATCTGATGCATCATCCTCATGATCTCAGCATTGGTGGGCTCTCTATCCGGTTCCTCAGCACGATTGGGCCCACTGCCAGATCCGGTCTGTCGTCGTCCAGCCATCTAAGGACAAGGAAAACGAACAAACAAATTAGACTCAAAGCTTAATGACTTGGATGTTGCAATTTATTTAATGGATATTCCGTTTATTATCGTTGTTCCGTTAGTTCGCAATCGCAAGATATGACCTGCATGGGCCACCAACAAAACCTGTCACGCCCCGCTTCCCAAAAACGTGGAGGCGAAGCGTGAGAAGGTCCGCTCAGACTTGAAGCTACAAAGCTTAAGTCCGATAAGCGTCAATCACTTTAAACTGCAGGTCCTTGCAACGCGTAACGAAACAAAGATAATAATAACGAAAAGAGACAAAGAAACATCTCAGAATATCCATAATAATAAATCTCAATATCGCAGAAAAAGCCACCAGGCTAAAATAAAAGAGTCTAAAAGAGGCCCAGCATGGCCAACAAAAGTACGAAGTATGAAAACAAAGAAATGGTGCAAGCACCGACAACTAACAGCAACCTAAAGCAAGCAAGTAAAATCAGTCTCTAAGACTGGTCTCCGGTGTCCTCGAACTCCTCGATGAACGTAGGCTCGGGCTCAGCGTCAGCAAACACCTCGTCCTCAGCAACTGTCTCTGGCTCAGGGTCTAACATGTGACACCCAAAAGAGCAAGGGGCACATGTCAGCAAGTCTGGAAGACTTGTGCAAGGAAACTGAAAGTAGGTGAAATTAAAGCAACCTAGCAGTTCTAGCATGATGCGATGACATGGCAGTTAAAGTAATGAGTGCAACAGGTAAAGTAAAGTAAAGTACGAGCATGGCATGGAATTCACAAGACAAGTACAAGACAAGTAAAGTAAGCACCTCGTGCACAGAGATTCCGTCTTTTGGCTAGAGTGGCTGCGCGGGCCAACTCCTAAGCTCAAGTGACCGTTTATCCCTACCCCTCCACGTGTATCGGGCATTGGTTTTTAGCCAACACATGAGGCCCGCTTCTGGACCACGAGCCAGGAAGTGTTTTAAACAAGTATGGCGTAGGGGTGCACCTAGCCGGACAAGTAGTACGAGTACAAGTATTGTAGCGTGTGCTACTAATGCGACATTCAATGCATGGATGACATGACATGGCAAGTAGTAAAGCGTACAGGTAAAAAGTAAACGTGACAGTTTAGTATGCATGAACAACTAGTTTAAGGGGTGGATCTAGCTTCGTTGTCAAGCTAGATCAATTAGGTGACGGATCTAGTTTCGTTGTCAAACTAGATCAAGTAGGCGTCTAGCCAGCTATCATTTCACTGACTAGTCTCTTTTACGCTAAAAACAAGGAAGTGGCCTAAAAACATGGCCCTAAACAAGATTTGGCAAGTTTCACTTGCCTGCAACAATCACGTCAAGAAAACACCGTCCAACGAGTCCAAAGTCACGATTCCTACGTGCACAAGTCCACCGGCCTACATCCATTTTATTAATCTTGATTAGTGATTGTTAAAACATTTAAAATACTTTAAAATACTGATTTTTAGTCTTGGTTAGCATGCAATTGGGTTGGGGGTCCTAGGGGTGCAAAGCGTTACCTCAACACGACGCGAAAGCTACACCGGCGTCGGGTAGCGACGCCAGGGGTTGGAATAAAAGATCGCGCTCCAAGTCCAGATTCCAATTAGATTTCTCGCTGGAAATTTCAGAGCAATCAACCGGGGCGACGATTCCAGATTCCAAAGCTAGCACGTGCGACGACGGGCTACGACGTGCGACGACGTCGTACGCGGCAAGTCGTCAAAGAGAACGCACCTAGGTGGGGCCCATAGTAGTCCTAGGGACCTTTAGGGGACCCACAATACCTCTGGAGAACTTGGGGGGCCCACAGAGGCAAGTGGTGCGACGGATGCGGGGTTGTGACGAATGACTCTTGGTCGTACAGCCTCGGTGCGGGGAGATCCTTCGGTCGCTGCGGGGGAACGGGGCTGTGCGGCGCTTGGGGGTGTGCAACAGCGCGGGTGCGGGGGCCTCCTTCGGTCAGATCGGTAGGGAGGGTCGGTCGTGCGCTTGGATGCGAAGACTGTGACGTTGCAACGTTGCAGCGTTGCAAACGTCGGTCGGTGCGGGCGGCCCGATCGGTCAGGCGCTATGCGGAGCGGGGCGACAAGGCGGGGTCGATGCGGAGCGCTGTGCGGAGCGGATGCGAGCGGGGTGCGGGCCAAGCGGTCGGTCAGACCGAGGGAACAGAGCAGGCGATGCACTGCGATGCGAGCGGCGATGGATGCGGGGGCGGCTAGCGGTCGGAGTGGGGAATTTTGGTTGGTTTTCTCGGTCAGTGCGGGGGCTGAACGTCGCAACGTTGCGACGAATCGTCGCAACGCCCAATTTGGGTTTTGGAAGAGGCTAGGGCTAATTTCTTGTGAAAATAGGTCTTCCTAGGGGTTGCTTATATAGTATAGATGGGTTGACTTGGTCTAGGGCTAAATCTAATAGGATTAGAAGTTTAAAATAATTTAAAATTTGAAATTCAACTTCTCCAACTCACCCAAGGATTTGACCTGGTCCAAATGAGCTGGAAATTGGCTCAAAAATTCTTTAAAACGTTTAAAACTCAAATAAATTTTATTTGGCCGAAAATAATTTATAAATTAATTATTAAAAATAATATAAAACTTGTTAAAAATATAAAAGTGGTCAAATAAACTCCAAAAATTATAAAATAAATATCGGGGTGATCGTGATGACGAAAGTGAGCTAACTAAGAAGACGGATCTCAAATTCGACGTCGGACGACGAAACTAAAAATAGAAACGTCTCCCGTCAAGAGCGAGAATCGTCACGTCTCATCGAGTAAGTTTAAATTGTGGAAAAACGACTCGAGAAGTGTCGTTTCAAGATAGTGCCACTATTTAATACTCTCAGAGACGTTCACAACGGCATATCACACAAAAGTGTTCACAATTAAATAAAGTCTAAAATAAACACGTGCACAGTCAAAAGCACGTGCACGAACAAAGTACAACGAAAACGTACCGTTACACTCGTACTTTACTTTTCTGCACTTATTATTCATAACTGTGTACTAATGCTCTTTGTCCTTTTCTAGTTTCTTTTGTTAGTTCTTGAGTTTAGGACTAACGTTGTTTTGATGATGATCAATACATTATGTTATTGTGCTAATCAATCTTATGTTTTAGTCTTAGTTTATCTTAATGATTATATGTTGATGAGACAAAGCATAATACTTGGAGGATATTACAAGGGATATCTTAAAGACCTCCAAGAGTGATGGTGTGCTCAAGCTTGGATGAAGTAATGAAGGTCATCTAATGAAGCCAAAGCTTGGAGTATGATGATGGAGGGACATCTAGATGAGTAATGACAAAGCTTGGAGCTTGATGAAGGGAAGCTCATCAAGAGGTGCCAAAGCTTTGAGATGATTGGGAGCATCAAGGTATCATGAGCTTGAAGACTTAGACTCTAGGAGATGCAATATGTAATCCATGTAATTTCTATTACTTGAATTTCTCTTTTTGGGATCCTCTTCATTGAAGATGAACAAACCAAGCTCTTCTCTTAGAAGCACCCAAATAAATTTTATAGGGGAGCATTCTAATGAGAAAGTCACATCCAACTCTTTTGGCCTAAAATCAATTATTATTTCTAAGCAAAAGAGAAATAATGCATTTTTGTATTCCGGTCTTGCATATATTAAGAAGCCTATTCAAAAACATGTTGATATGAATGCTATGCACGATGTTTCTACTCATAGGAAATCTTATTATTGCTTGCATGCTAAAATTGATGCTAAACTTTTGCATGCTTCACATGTTCCTATGCATGGTAGAATTGCTTATGTGAATGCATTTAATGCTAAACCTCATGTTTCACACACGGGGCACGCCAATGTTTATGTTCCACCTCATAAGCGTGCACCCTCACCTCCTACTCATGCCTTAACCAACCTCTTCTTAAGAATCCCAAATCACTTTCTTTGTGGATTCCTATGAATGTTTCTAGGCTTGATAGGAACTCGTATATAGAATCATATGTTCGTCTTATTATATTTTCATATGACTATATACGGAAACCAAACTCCACTTTTGTTTGGTTTCCAACTTGCTAGCTCACTCACTTTGTTATTCATTACTTGGGTACCATGCTTGTATGTTTAAATTTTGTACCCACATTTTTGTGAGTGTGTCCATTACTCCCATGATTGCATGTTTTGTATGATTATACGGGAGTATGGAATTTTTGCTTGCTAGCATTATTTTTCCATTTATATGTCACATTGAATGTCATTCACATTATATTTGTGCATATGGGATGGCTATTTCTTTTGCCCTTGCTTTTCCTATTTGGCTATTACCCATATTTTTGATATGCCAATGGGGGGAGAGAATAGTTCTGTAAAAATATACCTTATGCTTGTTTATGCATTATTATCAATTGGTATGTTTTTGCATAATGATGTGTCCATATTTTACATCATTTTCATATCATGTACCCATTGCATTGCATGTCACTTTCACGTCCAAATCCCACTTTTTACTGCAATTTTCGTATTTCTGACGATATTTCGAGTTTCGTAGTATATTTTGAGTTTTCAGGGATTTTAGAGCGATTTGGACCCCCGCCTGGGTATGGACACTTCCGACGTGCTCATGAGCTTGTTGGCAGGGCTCTGGAGGAGTTCTCCATGTTCTCGGATCTGTTGGAGGAGAGAAGGAAGAGAAGAAAGAGATAGAGAGAGAGAGAGAGAGAGCAGAGAGAGGCCCCTGCTACAGCACTTCAGTTTCCCAGAAAATACTCGGTCTGAGCAGCGAGCTGCTTGGACCGAGCCATGACATGTTGGAGAAGCAGCGGACACGGAAGACTCGGGTTGAGCAGCTCATCTGCTCGGCCGAGCAGCCGCATATTGCACGCCCCGAGTAGGCCCCGAAGCACAGTCCGAGTAACCGACCGAGTTAATCCAACTTGGGCCGAGCAGATTTATTCAGCCCGGGTAGGTCCATTTCAGAGCCGAGCAACTCACCGACTCGAGCCGAACCACTGGCCGAGCAGCTCCGACTCTGGTCGAGTCACCTACTCGGCCGACACTTCCTGGGGCATTTTTGGAAGATTTTTTTGAACGCACAATATGCGCGATTTGGGGCAGCTGAAGCTCGCGACTGCGGGCTCATCGTTGAAGGGTTCATTCTGAGTTTTGTTTTTAGGATTTTTTGGAGAGCTCCGGCGATCGTGTTTGTACGGATTTTGAGATTTATTTTTGTAGTAAACTTCTGGATCGATTATTGAAAATTAGCGTTTATTGTTCTTTTATGGATCTGTTCTTCGTTTGTTCTCGCTGTAAGTTTATTTCAGCCCTAATCTCTTAATTGTTAAGATGTTTTCTACCTTGAAATCGATATTTTTATGCATTCCGATCATCATGAGTGAGTATATCTATTCTAGGGTTGATGGGTGAACCCTACGATTTTAGGGGGAAAATGTAAATCTGGATCCCAATGTTGAATTGGGGATTTAGGGTTGTATTCCGGTACATCCTACCGAATCCTTAGATAACCCGTACTGAGATCATGCCCACGGTCTGTGGAATCGATGTGCTTAAGGGGTATCTAGGGATTCGAATAGGGAAATCGATGGATCCAATCAAGGCACGTGACCATGCCCGGCTTGTGCCCTGAAGGGATCCGTCGACGAACTATAACGTTACGTTGATGGCTACCGCCATTGCGTCAACGCGAGCCACTGAAATACCCCATAATTCTAACCCACGAGAGTGGTACGAATTGGGGTAATTAATTCCCTAACCCCAATGCAATGAGGGGATCCTATCTAACATCAACCCCCAACGATCCTAGCGGTGACCCCTAAAGCCCTAGTTATTTTTATTATATTATACAGCAATAACAATCAACCCAATTCATTCTCACTCCAACCGCTACATTACTTCTAGATTTAGAAATAGACTGAGATTACTACGGACACTATCATCGTCCCTGTGGGATTCGACTATCTTTTATACTATAACTCGACACCGTCTGCTTGCGGATTGAACCCGAAGTCATAGCCTAGGAGCCATATCACGCCTGTCGATCGTGACACCGCCAGGTGGATCCTAGGTGTAGATTGCAGGCCTGTCAAGTTTTTGGTGCCGTTGTCGCGGACGGCAATAGTGTGTTTATCTCAGTTTGTTTTTATATTGTGAAGTTTGCTGGCATTCTTACCATCTCTCACCTTTTCGCTATTTTCATTCTTTTTCTGTTTTATCTGCCTTGCTGCTAACATCCTCCTCCAGCTAGCTATTGCCTCCTGACCAATCAGGCACAATGGAGATGGTAATGCAAGTGCAGTGGACCTGCAACTCTGATAGCGACTCAGAGGAATTTAGTTTCTCTCCTTATCATTTACATGGCTTCCAAGACTCGCACATGGACGAGTTCATGGTTGAGTGCGCATCGAGAGAGCTGATCGATGCAGTTCGATTTATTAGTTCGGGAACCTATGTTGCAGGTAACATAAATCAGCAACTAGTCATGGATTATTTAATGAATTAGGTTTCTGATGCAGGTACAATTGAGGATGATATTCAAGTAAGCTTAGAAGAGGACGTGATGCACCTTCAAACCATTGAGGCTCCATCTATTGATGCCTACTGGGAAGAAGCTCATCAATTGGAATCACTACACAATTCTTAGATGCTTGAAATATTAGAGAGCGTGGAGGCTGACGTATGGGCCCATGGCCCAGTTGAATTCCCTACAGATGACCCATCCACGCAAGAACACTTAGTTTTCATCGCAACCGCTTTCCATAATGCAGACACCCTAGACGGTGTTGCCATAGCTAATGGAACTTATGTGCGGCACGAGGGAGACACATTACATTTCTATAACGATATTCCCCCGCAGATCTCGACATGCGAGGAATACACCTATGAAGAGTCCCCGATTCTCAAAACCACATCAATCAAGGGAGTACTTTGGACTTTATGTCTGACAGTAAACACATGCCTGAAAACCTTGCTTCTTTTGACAGGTGCTATACGGGAATGGAACCTGCAGACATGTGCCTTGACGCGTCATCATCTTCCTGCTCCTCCTATGATTCTGCGAATGAAGAGTTTTCACCTTCCGAACCCGAGATCCAGGATGCGTCATTCTCACAAGCAAGAGATGCCGGGGGTACATCGCCCCCTTAGGTAGAATTAAAACCCCTCCCCGTTAATTTGAAATATGCTTTTTTGGGGGAAGATTCCACTTATCCTGTCATAGTAAATGCTGCCCTCACAAAACCCCAATTAGAGAGTCTCCTAAAAATCCTCAGATCTTACAGAAAGGTGATAGGGTATAACATCTCTGACCTGAAGGGTATTAGCGAGACCATTTGTACGCATAAGATTCACCTTGAGGACAAGGATGCCACCTCCATTGAGCCTCAAAGGCGGTTGAACCCCAACATGAAGGAGGTGGTGAAAAAGGAGGTTCTAAAACTTTTAGAGGCTGACATTATTTACCCCATCTCCGATAGTAAGTGGGTTAGTCCCGTTCAGGTTGTCCCTAAAAAAGAGGGCATGATTGTCGTAAAAAATGAAAAAGACGAATTAATCTCCACTAGGACTGTCACTGGGTGGCGCATGTGTATCGATTATAGAAAACTGAACAAAGCCACTAGGAAAGACCACTACCCTCTACCCTTCATAGACCAGATGCTCGAACGCTTAGCTAAGCATAAATACTTTTGCTACTTAGACGGATACTCCGGATTTTTCCAAATCCCGTTGCATCGGGAAGACCAAGAGAAAATGACATTCACGTGTCCTTACGGCACCTTTGCTTATCGAAGAATGCCGTTTGGACTATGTAACGCACCCGCCATATTTCAAAGGTGCATGACATCTATTTTCTCTGATTTCATCGAGAATATCATGGAGGTCTTTATGGACGACTTTTTCGTCTATGGCACCGAGTTTGATAGCTGCTTAGCTAATTTGTCCAAAGTCTTGGAACAATGCCAAGACAACAATCTCACTTTGAATTGGGAGAAGTGTCACTTTGTGGTGACAGAAGGAGTGGTTCTTGGGCATGTCATTACCTCAAAAGGAATTGAGGTTGATAAGGCCAAAGTGGAGGTTATCAAAAGTTTACCACCCCCCACTAACCTCAAAGGTATTTGTGGCTTTCTAGGGCATGCCGGTTTTTACCGACGCTTTATAAAGGATTTTTCCAATATTGCTCGCCTTCTCATGGAGCTCCTGGCTAAGGATGCCCCTTTTGTGTTTACTGATGCTTGTCTGCTAGCTTTCAACAGGTTGAAGGAAGCACTCATCTCGACACCAATCATACAGCCGCCAGACTGGACTCTGCCGTTTGAGCTTATGTGCGATGCTAGTGACCAAGCAGTGGGAGTTGTGCTTGGTCAAAGGAAGAAGGGGAAGCTCCATGCCATATTCTACGCTAGCAAAACCCTGGATGACGCCCAAAAGAACTACACCACCACGGAGAAAGAGCTGCTAGCCGTAGTCTATTCTACATAGAAGTTTAGATCCTACCTTCTGGGGTCCAAGGTGATCATCCACACGGACCACGCGGCATTGAAATACCTGCTAAGCAAGAAGGATACTAAACCACGTCTGATATGTTGGATCCTTCTGCTCCAAGAATTCTACATTGAGATCAAGGATAAGAAGGGAGCAGAAAATGTGGTAGCAGACCACTTGTCACGGCTTATTCAGAGGCACGGGGACGACAGCTTACCGATTGACGATTCATTCACCGGTGAACAACTATTTGTTGTAGGTGCCTCTGAAGCTCCCCGGTATGCCGATATAGTGAATTATTTGGTGAGTGGGATAATTTCGCATGGAATGGCAACTTATTCAAGGAGGAAGTTCCTACATGATGCCAAGAGTTACTTTTGGGACGACCCGTATTTGTTCAGAATGTGCACCGACGGGATCATCAGACGGGATCATCAGACGATGTATACCAAAAGAAGAAGCAACTTCCATCATGTCCCATTGCCATGATCAACCATGTGGTGGGCATGCTGCGGTCACCAAAACCACGGTGAAACTTCTTGAAAGTGGATTCTACTGGCCCACCATATTCAGGGACGCCAATGAGTACATAAGGAAGTGCGACAGATGCCAGAGGACGGGGAATATCACGAAGAAGAATGAAACACATCTCCATGGTATCCTGGAGATAGAACTATTTGACTGCTGGGGCGTCGATTTCATGGGGCCTTTCCCATTGAGTAACGACAACAAGTATATCTTGGTTGCTGTTGATTACATCTTAAAGTGGGTGGAAGCCATAGCCACCCCGAAAAACGACGCGATGATAGTAGCCAAGTTTTTCAAGAACGCCATCTTCCCCCGCTTCGGAGTCCCCCATACGATTATAAGTGATGGAGGGAGTCATTTCATCGAAAGAAAATTCGAGGCAATGTTGAAAAAGTATGGGGTTCACCACAAGGTCGCCCTCACTTATCACCCTCAAACCAGCGGCCAAGTGGAAGTATCTAATAGAGAAATAAAAAGCATTCTGGAAAAAACGGTCAGCACCTCAAGGAAGGATTGGTCGCACAAGCTGGGCGACACACTTTGGGCTTACCGCACCGCATTTAAAACCCCCATCGGCACAACTCCATACAGGCTGGTTTATGGAAAAGATTGCCATCTCCCGGTGGAATTGTAGCATAGAGCATACTAGGCGATAAAGAAAATGAACTTTGACTACCAAAGCGCCGCTACCCGACAGGCCCTTCATTGCAATGAGTTGGACGAAATTCGGCATCATGCCTACGAAAATGCGAAGATATACGAGGAAAGAACCAAGGCATACCACGATAGAAACATCATGGTTGTTCACCATGATGTTGACAACCAGGTACTTCTATACAACTCGAGGCTACGCCTTTTCCCTGAGAAGCTAAAATCGAGGTGGTCCGGTACCTACAAGATAGTGAGCTTATCTCCAGGAGGCGCCGTCGAGCTCGAGGGAAAGAACGGAAATTTCAAGGTCAACGGTCAAAGAATTAAACCCTACAAAGCCGGAGAACCTATGGGAACGGAGGAGACATATTTCCTCGAGGGATTCCCCAACGACAACTGATAAATTAAGGGGAGTCGAGCTCGCGACTAAAAACGAGTGCTTATTGGGAGGCAACCCAATTTCTTGGATTTTTGATCTTCTTTTTTTTTTCAAATTCTTACTCTTGTTACATATTTTAGAAATAAGATTTTGAAAACCATCCTAGGATTGATGAATTCACAGTCTGTGCAGGTTGGATACAAAGACAAGTCAGTAGAAGGAAGGTGGGGTACATCAGGAGGCATCCGAGGAAGATTGGCAAAAGAGGCACATGCGACTCGACCGAGCAGCCATCTGATCGGTCGCGCGATATAGATACAAAAATTTAGATGGGATAGTGCAATGTCAGCTTCGTCCGAGTAGACTTGTGCTCGACCTGAGCTGAAATCGACTCGTCCCGAGCTACTATGTACTCGGTCGAGTTTTACAGGCTAAGGAAACTGAGGAGAAAACGTCACTCTGCCAACCCGGGCAGAGTATTTTTAACTCGGCCCGAGCAGGGCTTTACTCGGCCCGAGCAACTTCTTGCTCGGTCGAGTTTTACAGGGGCCTAAAATTGAGAAGAAATTATCACTCTGTTGACCCAGGCAAAGTAATTGCAACTCGACCCGAGCAAGTTCTGACTCGGACCGAGTCATTCTTCCCTCCGACTCACCCGACCGAGCGATCTACTAACTCGGTCCGAGTGGCTCATCGCTGCCGAACGGGTCGCTGCGCCTTTTGACCAGCCCATCTACGCTTATTTAAACGCTGTTCCCGAATCGAAGACGTCTTCTTCACTCGGCCAAACCCTCCTGCCCTCCTTGCAGCCGTCACCATCTCTCTTAGAGCCTTTCCTTCTCTCCACGAGGCCGCCTCCCATCGTTCAACATTCAACCGAGCATTTGTTCTGTACAAATTGAATCCGTTGTTCCCCTTGTCTGACAATACTGACGCCCCCTGTTTCTCTTTCAGGTTTGAATTGCTTAACAATAAGAATACATCTTTGAAGAGTTTGGGGATAATCTGAACCGCCGGCAACCACGACACCAAAACAAAACGCCATATTTTTAGAGTCGGTAAACTCGTCTCCCATCTGATTTACATATTATATATTTATTCTCCTCCACCTACACAATGCCTCCACGCCGTGCTAGACCCGCCAACACCGACACATCCAACCCTAGGCTTACCCGGCGCAATTGTCGCACATGATCCCCCACCTGAACCACCACCACCACCGATTCATCCACTGCCACCCCTGCACCACCTTCCCCACGCCCCTCCGGGCCCCTTTACATAGGAGACACAGAATTCGAGATTACATTTTGTGACAATGATCAAGAAGACCGCTTTGGCGCCATGGTCCTACTAGCAGGATATTATGGTGGTCCGGTAACTCAAGAGGTGGTCGATCGTGACCTGCCTTTCCTTCAGAGCCTCATGCGTCACTTTCGTACCGACCCCCCGCACGAGTTCCAACCATCCCTGCCGCCACCCACCACCCCGGGTCCACAGCAGAGGGACCCATCACCACCCCCAGAGGGTGGTGCCTCTGCTTGATATATTCCTATCCAGTTTTGTCCTCCCCCATTTATTTATGCCCATCTGTCTCTTCGGGGCCCTACTTTCACATAGCTTGGGGGAGGATACACACCCATGCATTTGCATTGCATCATATCACATTTTTATTTTATTTTTATTTACATTTTCTCTCTCTTTTATTTGCATAGTTTTTATTTTTATTATCCCACTCTCCCCACCCCTCAGCATCATCTCCCTCTCACGAGCGATTTCTTAGCAGTGAGGACACTGCTAGGTTTAGCTTGGGGGATGAGCGCTACTGCTTTATTTTTATTTTTATTTTTTTACATTTTCTTCTTTGATTTTCAGTTTTTATTTCACTTTTTCGCCACTTTACCGCCCCATTTTATTTTTCTCATTTTGCATCATATCTTCTGCTTTTCCCCATGCATGCATCTTCTCTTTATCTATTTCCTCTTTTTCTCTGTTCCTTTTTATTTCTACTGAGGATGGTCTAAATGATGATATCTCTCTAGGCGTTAATAGTTTTTAGCGATGCTAATCTCTTTGGCATGCTATTAGGATTAATTTCAGCTTTATTGTCTATATGCATGTATTTCTTTTAATGATCTGTCTGATTTAATACCTGATATGAATTGGAATCAATTGCATGAATTAGTATCTAGTATGATTTATGTTGGGAAACGCACCCAGGTTCACGCATCACTAAAACACTTGGAGCACCTGTTTTTATTATCTTATTCACTTCTGTTTGCATGCCTGTTGACATTGTGATTATTACCGCTTGCTATTTTCAGTATCCATTTAGAGAAGTGAAATACCCATGCTATATATGAGTTTAGTTAGAGTTTTATTTTATCGAACTGATGTGCACCCTCTTATGAGTGAACCGAGTGTCCCATTATCTTCCTTCTCCATATATCTATTTTTTCTCTACATGTCAGTTGGTTACACCCCTGTAGCTACTTTACCGCATCTTACTTCCCATGTATAAAAATAAAAAGTATAGCTTCTTTTCTGAAAAAAGAAGAAGAAAAGAAAAACGAATAAATACCGTTTTGTGTTATTTCACTAAGAAGCTATATCTCATTCTGGTAAGAAAAAAAATTAAATTCCATATCATTTTCATTGATGCGATGCCTCAAGCTAAGCTTAGGGGGTAAACCAACTTATCATATGAGTGAGCTTGATATTAGAGTGGAGACGGTGCACGTCAGGGAGATTTAATAAAACCCAAACTTTACGAATTACTTATGTTTTGGGGATTTTTCACGTATCAATTTGAATATCTGAATGGCATGATCTTTCTATTCTCTATTGCATGTTGTGTGACTCTTTTATGCTCCTTGTGTATCTGTGATTGAAAAGGGCGTTGTCAACTATTTTATACTAGACTCTAGGGATTGCATGAGATTGATAGGATTTGACGGTGTTATTTCAGTAGATCCCTATTCTTTGCCTGCATTGCATGACATATGATATATAAAGCTTGAAATTACCAATAGCATGCATGTTTAGCACTCAGAGCATCGTGATAAACTTTTTAGGCCTGAGATCTGACCGATCATCCTTAGCACTTCTCTCTTATTTCTCTCCTTTTGTTTTTCACTTCTTTTTATTTTCATTTCCTTATTTTCATTTTGTTTTCCTCCCGGCGTACCGATTATTCGTCTTCCTCGAGGACGAGTAAGAGGTAAGCTTGGGGGATTTTGATGTGTCCATATTTTACATCATTTTCATATCATGTTCCCATTGCATTGCATGTCACTTTCGCGTCCAAATCCCACTTTTTATTGCGATTTTGGTATTTCTGACGATATTTCGAGTTTCGTAGTATATTTTGAGTTTTCAGGGATTTTGGAGCGATTTGGACCCCCGCCTGGGTTTGGACACATCTGATGTGCTTATGAGCTTGTTGGCAGGGCTCTAGAGGAGTTTGCCGTGTTCTCGGAGCTGTTGGAGGAGAGAAGGAAGAGAAGAAAGAGAGAGAGCAGAGAGAGAGACCCCTGCTGCAGCACTTCAGTTTCCAAGAAAATACTCGGCCCGAGCAGCTCGGACCGAGCCATGACATGTTGGAGAAGTAGCGGATACAGCAGACTCGGGCCGAGCAACTCATCTGCTCGGCCGAGCAGTCGCATATTGCTTGCCCCGAGTAGGCCCCGGAGCACAGTCCGAGTAACCGACCGAGTCAATCCAACTTGGGCCGAGCAGGTCTACTCGGCCTGGGTAGGTCCATTTCAGAGCCGAGCAACTCACCGACTCGGGCCGAACCACTGGCCGAGCAGCTCCGACTCGGGCCGAGTCACCTACTCGGCCGACACTTCCTGGGGCATTTTTGGAAGATTTTTTTGAACGTGCGATGCGCGCGATTTGGGGCAGCTGAAGCTCGTGACTGCGGGCTCAGCGTTGGAGGGTTCATTCTGAGTTTTGTTTTTAGGATTTTTTGGAGAGCTCCGGCGATCGTGTTTGTACGGATTTTGGGATTTATTTCTGTAGTAAACTTCTGGATCGATTATTGAAAATTAGCGTTTATTGTTCTTTTTTGGATCTGTTCTTCGTTCGTTCTAGCTGTAAGTTTATTTCAGCCCTAATCTCTTAATTGTTAAGATGTTTTCTTCCGCAAAATCGATATTTTGTGCGTTTCGATCATCATGAGTGAGTAGATCTATTCTAGGGTTGATGGGTGAACCCTAGGATTTTAGGGGGAAAATGTAGATCTGGATCCCAATGTTGAATTGGGGATTAAGGGTTGTATTCCGGTAGATCCTACCGAATCCGTAGATAACCCATACTGAGATCATGCCCACGGTCTGTGGAATCTATGTACTTAAGGGGTATCTAGGGATTCGAATAGGGAAATCGATGGATCCAATCAAGGCACGTGACCATGCCCGGCTTGTGCCTTGAAGGGATCCGTCGACGAACTATAACGCTACATTGACAGCTACCGCCATTGCGTTAACGAGAGCCACCGAAATACCCCGCAATTCTAACCCACGAGAGTGGTACGAATTGGGTAAATTAATTCCCTAACCCCAATGCAATGAGGGGATCCTATCTAACATCAACCACCAACGATCCTAGCGGCGACCCCTAAAGCCCTAGTTCTTTTTATTATATTATATAGCAACAACAATCAACCCAATTCATTCTCACTCCGACCGCTACATTACTTCTATATTTAGAAATAGACTGAGATTACTATGGACACTATCACCGTCCCCGTGAGATTTGACTATCTTTTATACTATAACTCGACACCGTCTACTTGCGGATTGAACCCGAAGTCGTAGCCTAGGAGCCATATCACGCCTGGCGATCGTGACACCGCCAGGTGGATCCTAGGTGTAGATTGCGGGCCTGTCACATAACAACCATCAATATGATTTGTTCTTTATATGTTTAT
>JAULAV010006358.1:0-25000 GCA_030789695.1 Scilla litardierei | reverse complement strand
CATTATGCCGATCCTAGCCATCTTCAAGTGGGCTTGCTCTTGAGCCAAGTCCTATTGCAACCCTAGCTAGGACTCTTGCCTTGCCACAACCATAATTTAGGGTTTCCCTCTCCTTGTCGACCTAAGCCACACCCTCCTATATAAACCCTACTCGAGAGAGAGAGAGAGAGAGAGAGAGAGAGAGAGAGAGAGAGGTGCACGGCTCATATCCAAAAGAAAAGGAGTGCAGCAATCACAAAGAAAGAGGGGCGGCTAGAATATAATTTTCCAAGGCAAAGTCGACCCTTCATCTCCTAGGCTGCAAAACCCTAACCTTCTCATTGCGGCAACCAAAGAGAAAAAGAAGCAGCCACACAAAAATACTTGCGGCATCTATCATCAACTGCCTTGGAGATCTCGTCCCATGCTATGACATCATCAAGCCTGGGAATAAAAGCATCTTCATCCTCAAGAGACCAGGAGTTCACGACAAGTGGCTCCGACTTCAACTTCAAACGAGGAGCTCCGAGACATTTTCAAACGAGGAGCTCCGACTTCAACTGCGTTGTCATCTTCAACTTCAAGAAATCTCCAAGCCTTCATCTCTATCAGGTCGCAAGCACCAAGCATACGAACGGAGATCATCCAAGATGTCGTCTTCATCTACTTGCTGTCGCGTTCATCGAAGGACCCTGCATGCCCTACCAATGGCGAGCTATCCTGAAGGCCATAAACAACGCCGATGATAATTGCAGTTGCCTTCGCTGTCGACCAAGCTGCTTCCCTGAAGGAGACCCCACCGCTGGAGTTGAAGTGCCAACACCGACAACCCTTCCATCAAGTTGCCATTAAAGAGGAGCCGTCAAAGTCGTTGTCGAAGTCGGAGACGTCGACGAGATCCCACGCCGCTAGAGTCAGAGTCAAAGAGGCATCATCGTTGCAATTGAAGTCGAGCTCCATTCAAACATGCGTGAACGAAAGGAATTGGAACGTACTGACTGGATTCCATGCATCGAAATAACAAAGAGAAAGCTGACGTGGACTTTTATTTTAAGGAGCAGCTGTGCGCACAGACCGTAGTATAATTAAGTTTGAACTGGAATTACTGTGTGCACAGACTAGAATGCTATTCAAGCCACAGATTGATATCCAGGAGTCAGATCGAGACACCATTTGCACCAGACTGAAGCTAACGCCGTGCTGATCGACAGAGACAACACACCATCACAATCTGAGCATTTCTGAACCCTTTAATTTATCATTATATTTATGATTGTGTGTAGATCTCTGAAGGGGAAACTTTACCACTTTTGTGTTTTTTGGGACTTGTCTGGTTGGGGTTAGACAAGAGGGTCTTGACGTGTTGTAGTAGTCAAGATACACATTTACTAGGTTGATAGGGTTATGCACTTTGTTGAGTGTGGTACAGTCTAGGTGGGGAGTTCGAGATAGGACCCTATTGTAGTTGTACAAAAGGAGCATATTAATGCTAGTTTTTGCTTGGAGGATGGAGTAGGTCGTTGTTACGACCGAACCAGGGTAAATCTTCTGCGTATTCTGTGCTAGCATTTTATTTACCATACTTGTGTTGTTAACTGCATGTGATTTCTCGTGGGTTGCACGAGAATATTTTATTAGCCTATTCACCCTCCTCTAGGCTTAGATCCAGATCCAATAAGTGGTATCGAAGAAGGTTAGAGGATCTAATCTAGTCTAGTTTTCATTAAAACTCCAAAGTTAGTCTTTGCTCATGGCATGCCTATTGATCGTCCTCCTTTATTTAGTGGCCATGATTATATATACTGGAAGGCTAGGATAAAAACTTATTTACTATCCGTTGATGTTGATACTTGGTACATTATTGATAACGGATATTCTATGCCTGAAAGTAATCTGAATTTAAATGATAAAAATGTGTGTGCTATAAATGCTAGAGCAATGAATATCTTATTGTGGGGGTTGAGTAGAATAATATTTGATCGTATCTCACATTGTTCTTCTGAGCAGGATATATGGAGGACTTTGGAAATTGCATATGGAAGTGAGCAATCCCTCAGCTGCAATGAAAAGAATCAAATGGAAAGAACCGCTCTTTTAAATAAATATGATTCTTCACTTTGTGACAATACTAAGCATAAATTTATTTGTTTTAAATGCAGGAAGCAGGGACACTTCGCTAGACATTGCCCACAAGAAACAACTGGTGTTGCAGAGAAGAAAGGAAAAGCTGTAGTGCGAACGTGGGACATGGATAGTGGAGATGAGCTCGAGGAGAATGAAGCACACTCCTCCCTCTGCTTGATGGCAAAACATAACGAGGTAAAATCTGGTATTAAAGCTGAACTTCTAATTATTTGTAAAGCCATAGAAGAGGAAATTTATGGGCTAGAACTTACTTTAAATGACTATAGGAATGCTAGCGTTCAATTACAAAAAGAAAACCGTGACATTTCTGATGAAGTTGAATCCTATAGAAATTCTTGTTTTGATTTGCAAAAAGAAAATCGTGAAATGATTGAAGAATCTAAAAACTTAAAAGAAGAACTTGAAAAATGCAAATCAACCATTGCCATGCTGAAAAGAGAAAAATCTAGCTCATCTAAAAAAGAGAAAAATCTAGCTCATCTAAAAAAGCTGCTTGTCTTTCTTGTCCTTCCTTATTGAATGATATTAGCATGCTTAAGCAAGATTTATTTAAGCTTGAAGCTGAAAAAGATTATGTGACTAAAAAGCTTAATGATAAATTGTGCATGTTGAATAACGAACTTAAAAATAAAATGGATAAATTTAAAAAGAAGGAAGAGGAAAACAAGAGAGCTTTTATAAGTAAATGTACTTTTCTTGTGGATGAAAATGTGCTATTAAAATCGAAAGTTTCTAGTCTAGAATTGTCATTAAGAAAATTTTCAATTGGTAAACATTCGTTGGATACCATACTTGAAAATCAATTATATGGCAATAATAGACGAGGCCTTGGATTTGGTTCTAAAAATGCTAAAAAGCCTATTTTTAAGAAATTCCACAATGTGCCTTCTATTGTGAAAAATATGCATGCAAAGTGTTTTACTTGTGATAATGTTGGTCACACATCCTATTATTGTAAGTTTAGGAACACGAACATAAAGTTCAAACAAGTGTGGGTTCCTAAAGCTTTGATGACTAACACTAGTGGACCTTGTTGGATTTCAAGGTCACACTTAACACCTTTCATGTAGGTGAGGTGGAGATTTGGCGAGGAGCAATGAATTGAAAGTTTCATTCTTTAGCTCCTTAGTCAAATGACGACGTGAATGTTTATCTTTTCCGTCTTTGCATTCATTGCGTACCTTCATAGATTGTTTGTGTGCTTGATTTAATTCTTGTTTGCGTGCTTGGTTTGTCTGCTTTTTAGATTTGTTTTTAGTTCATTTTAAAAGAAAAAAGGAAAAATAAAAAAATTGTGCTTAATGAATACCTCCTTATGATTCATTATAAGTGGTATTTTTGAATGTTCATTCATATCCTTTGTAGAAATCATTGTATTATTGTTATAGCTACATGCACATGTTAGACTTTATTTAGTAGCCATGACATGTACCATGAAATGAATAATTTGATTTCCACACCTACATGCTCACTTCCACGAATATTAAACTTGTTGTACATTTGGAGATTCCCTTTTATGAATATTGGAAAGTGAATGTAGGATGATAATAACTGAATAATCTAAGTGATATGATGTGTATTGTCATGAATAAAAATTGAGCTCAATGGTATTGAATTGAAAAAAATATTTACAAATATTACTCCGTATGAAAAATGGATACAATTCATGGCAATTACAGTACACACGAGTATCCACCATATGCTTTATGGGTAATCATTAGCGTTAGTGTATTTTTACTCGTCAAGCAATGCCAACCCCACATCTAAGAGTTTGTATAGGCTATGTTTTAGGGTTTGGTACCTTGAACACATTTTTAATGAGGTGGGAAAAATCAATCCTAGTGATATTCATGTTCAATGGAAAATGTGGATTGATTTTAGTTCATGTTCAAAATTGAATCTCCCTTTGTACTTCAATGTTTATATCATCGCACTTACACAATGGTGGTGAAGTCGTAATTATGATTTTCAATGAACTTGAATTGCCTACTTTATGGACAACTACATGCTAGTGATAGTTGTAATTAATAATGCTTTATTTTTGCATGTGATATTTGAAGAAGTCATTAATATGCTTTTGATGATAACAAAAGGAGAAGAAAAGAGTTAGAAAGATTGAACATCGAATGGTATTATTTGTATTATTCGATGTAGGGGGAGCATTAGAAATACATGAATAGGGGGAGCTTGGAAAAAGGGGGAGCTTGTTTACTTCATTGCTATATTGTGCATGCTCGTAATGCTTGAATCTATTTGCTCATTATATTCATCATACGCATAACATCCTTCATCACACTTCACACAAGAGCATTTATTTGCTCAAATGTTTTATGGGTTTGTCATCATCAAAAGGGGAGAATGTTGGCAGCAATGATCTATGATCTTTAGTTTGATGATGACAAACGTGTGTTGCTATTTAACATGTTTGCTAAGTGTGTTTCAGTGATGACTAAGTCAATTATTGGAGGAATTGTTATTCATATAGCAAAGGGGCTTGGTCAAAGAGCTATACGCAAAGCATTGTGAACTTGGTCCAATTTGAGATGAGATGGAGAGAATTTCTTGGACTTGGTCAAATCCATTAGAGAGATTTGCAAAGATTTCTTACTATCATATTCCTATCTTCAAGTGGTCTTGATCCTAGCCATCCATCATGCTTATCCTAGCCATCTTCAAGTGGACTTGCTCTTGAGCCAAGTCCCATTGCAACCCTAGCTAGGACTCTCGCCTTGCCGCAACCATAATCTAGGGTTTCCCTCTCCTTGTCGACCTAAGCCACACCCTCCTATGTAAACCTTACTCGAGAGAGAGAGAGGGGGGGAGGAGATGTGCACGGTTCATATCCAAAAGAAAAGGAGTGCATCAATCACAAAGAAAGAGGGGCGACTATAATATAATTTTCCAAGGCAAAGTCGACCCTTCATCTCCTAGACTGCAAAACCCCAACCTTCTCATTGCGAAAACCAACGAGAAAAAGAAGCAGCCACACAAAAAACATGCGGCATCTATCATCAACTGCATTGAAGATTTCGTCCCATGTTGTGACATCATCAAGCCTGGGAATAAAAGCATCTTCATCCTCAAGAGACCAGGAGTTCATGGCAAGCGGCTCCGACTTCAACTTCAAACGAGGAGCTCCGAGACATTTTCAACGAGGAGCACATGGCAAGCGTTGTCATCTTCAACTTCAAGAAATGTCCAAGCCTTCATCTCTATCACGTCGCAAGCACCAAGAACACAAACAGAGATCATCCAAGCTGTCGTCTTCCTCTACTTGCTACCTTGTTCATCGAATGACCCTGCATGCCCTAGCAACGGCGGAGCTCTCCTGAAGGCCATAGACAACACCGACGATGTTTGCAGCTACCATCGCCGTCGATCAAGCTGCTGCCTTGAAGGGGACCCTGTCACCGGAGTTGAAGCGCCAACGTCGACAGCCCTTCCCTCAAGTTGCCATCGAAGATGAGCCGTTGAAGTTGTTGTCGAAGTCGAAGCCGTCGACGAGATCCCGTGCTGCCGGAGTCGGATCGAGGAGGCATCGTTGTTGCAATCAAAGTCGAGCTCCATTCAAACACGCGTGAACGAAAGGAATTGGAACGTGCTGACTGGATTCCATTCAATCGAAAGAACGAAGATAAAGCTAATGTGGACTTTTATTTTAAGGAGATGTTGTGTGCACAGACCTTGGTATAATTAAGTTTGAACTGGAATTACTATGTGCACAGACCAGAGTGCTATTCGAGCCACAGATTGATATCCGGGAGTCAGATCGAGACATCGTTTATGCCAGACTGAAGCTGACACCGTGCTGATCGACAGAGACGACACACCATCACAATCTGAGCATTTCTGAACCCTTTACTTTATAATTATATTTGTGATTTTTTGTAGATCTTTGTAGGGAAACTTTACCACTTTTGTGTTTTTTGGGACTTGTCTGGTTGGGGCTAGACAATAGGGTCTTGACATGTTGTAGCAGTCAAGATACGCATTTACTCGGTTGATAGGGTTCTGCACTTTGTTGAGTGTGGTACAGTCTAGGTGGGGAGTTGGAGCTAAGACCCTATTTAGTTGTACAAAAGGAACTTATTAATGCTAGTTTTTGCTTGGAGGCTGGAGCAGGTCGTTGATGCGACCGAACCAGGGTAAATCTCCTACGTATTCTGTGCTTGCATTTTATTTACACTACTTGTGTTTTTAACTGCGTGTGATTTCTTGTAGGTTGCGCGAGAATATTTTATTAGCCTATTCACCCCCCTTATGCTTAGATCCAGATCCAACTGCTCTATGCTTCCTGCATCTAAAACAATTCATATTTAGATCTAAACACACTTGGTTTAGATTTCTTTACCTTTGACGTCCCTTCATGAGAAATCTCCAAGGTGTGCCAAATTTCCTTGGCCGATTTACACATGGAGATGCGGTTGAACTCATTGTGAGTGATGGCACACTGAAATGTTTTCATAACCCACGCATTGGATTTGATTGAATCCTTCTCCGCCTTTGTCATCGTAGTCGAGGGTGTAGTAGGCTTCATAAAAGGCCACTCCGTGACGTCCCCTAGGTCTTGACCCTCCAATTAGATCATCATTTTAATCTTCCAACTTGGATAATTTGTTCCATTGAAGATCGGGGGTCGAGCGGTTAATAGACCTTCTTCTTGAGACATGGATGAAGCGTTAAATTCCATCGTTTTTTGTATGCTTCAACCTTGCTCTGCTACCAATTGTAAGGACCGTCTACCTTACAATACTAACAACACACACACTAGAGGGGGGGTGAATAGTGAAATGCAATAATTGTGTAATTAAACATTAAATTTGCAAATGCAGAATAATAAGTGCAAGGAGAAATTAATACACACAATCAAGCAAATGCAAACACAAGAGATTTTACCCGGGTTCCCCAACTTGGGTACATCCAGTAATACCAATATTTACAATGATCCTACACAAGGTAATGAATCCAATCCCTATACGAGGAATTCCCTACACAAGGGATTTGAACTCCCACAAAGAGAGAAACTAACTCATACAAAAAGAGTAACAAACTCCCACAAAGAGAGTAACTAACTCGCATAAACAGAGTTAGGGTTTCAATCACAAAGATGAAATAAATACTCTTACCAATGCCTTGATGAGATGAACTTACTCAATAATGAATGCAAGGCATGTAAGAGGATCTCCAAGTGTTGAGATATGCTTTGATTGCACTTGGAGAATTTCTTTTGAGCTAGCTTCAATGCATGAAGGGGATTAGGGCTCTAAAGAGGGAAATGGGAAATATGAGTGGATTTTAAGATTCTTAATGATCTTCAATGTTAACCAAGAGTTCTAATAGAACAAGGCCATCTTCTATATATAGGAAGCCACAAAAACCCTTAAACCCAAGCAAAAAGTCCAAAGGAACAAATCTGCAATGACTAGAGTTTGGCAGAAAACACCTTGGATAGGCACATGTGAACAAGGGTCAGTCGCCTTATCAACGGCTTAAAAAATCCTTACGGCTATAATCTGTGCCATGATAGGCAACTATAGAATAATACACATGCACATGTACAACTGTGCAAGCTCCAGTAAAGACTTTGTCAAGCGACTGTTATATGGGATGGAATGGAGCTGAGAAATGTCAACTTACACACTTGTGCATTCGGGCGACTGATGAACAAAGTCCAGGTGCCTGAGGATTGAGAGGCGACTATAAAATCTACAGCAGTCGACTGACACACAAGCTGGAGTGATGTACTAAATTGACAAGTTACGCACTTTGGCACATAAGGGACTGATGAATAATGTCCAGGCGCCTGTCTTTTGTAGTTCAGTCGCCTGCACCAAAAGCTCAAGAAACAGTCAAGAAAATATTGACTTGAGCTATGCAGATCAGCCGCCTGTAGAAGGCTGCCCAGGTGCCTGGTGAACCACCAGTCGCCTGTCCTGCCTGCAACAGGCGCCTGAAGGAAGGCCAGAGACTCTACTAAGATTCATGGCATGGGGAACCTATTGGGTTGGATTCTATGATGATCCTAAGGTTCTCTAAGATGATTGATGCATATATATGAATGAATGAGACCCTCTAATCAAGGCATTACAAAATCCTAGACTCAAAAAGAGAAAAGCAAGTAAGAAGAATTACATGAATTACAATTTGCTTCTCCTAGAGTCTAAGTCCTCAAGCATGAGTAGCCTTGATCTCCACGTCATCTTTCAAGCTTTGGCACCACTTGTAGAGCTTCTTTCATCAAGTTCCAAGCTTTGGCAATGCTCCTTTTGATGTCCATCTTTGCACCAATCTTTTAGTCTCCAAAATGCTACAAAATAATATTGGTCTAAAACACTAATACCTAACATCATCCTCCATGGATCCACTCAACAGCTGACAAGGCTCCACCTTATCAGAGGTGTCCGAGTCAGTCCACTTTACTGTTGGCATAAACCCATCCGTCAACAGTTGGCGCCGTCTATGGGAAACTACACAGTCAACATCCAAAAGCAATAACCAAGACATATCGACTGGTCCTACCAAACGGGACCAATCCTTCGCCTGAACAAATATGCCCAGATTGTCAAAGATGATGATGGATCTTCGTTGAAAGGGGTACCAAATATACAACTGGTTTCCCAAGCGTAATTCGTTGCATTCACTCAGTCAGTCAATACCAGCCTCATGGCATTGACTGCTGCCATCCAGAAAATTACCCGACAAGCACTTCAGGTGGCCACGGTGCAGCCACCCTCAACCCAGTGCAAGCCACTATAGGTGTATGGTCTATGCCAAGAATCCAGAGGGTTAGGGAGCAAAAATTTGAGCAGCAGGCCAAACCACTACTCAATACCACTCCGACATCTCGACAAAGGACCAACACCGGTGAAGGTCATTGCAACCAAAGGGATGGCAACAACAACTGTTCATCAGGGCATCCATTAGGCCTGGGGCCCTCCAACAACGGGCAAGCTACTCGCAGTGGCATAGAACATGCAAGAGATTGTCGCACCCAAGATCAAATCCGTAGCTCTACGAAGCCCACGGTAGCGCAAAAGAGAAAAAGATGTGAGGGAAGCCCATCTCCTCAAAACACTCCAAATCTCTTGAGGAAAAGCCATGTCAATTCTTCTAGCGCCTCTATCTATCGACAGGCTCACCGTTGAGAGGAAGGACAACTTCTAGTTATCTCTGCTCCTTGTGGACGAACTCCTTGGAAGGAGAACATTACTTCGGCTCCTCGGCTACCAAAGATCAAGATACCATCCATGAAGTTGTACGATGGTACTAGCGATCATTAGGAACACGTCTACAGATACCAAAGCGTGATGAAACTATAGGGAGTCGACAAGCCAAACCTATACAGTGCCTTCCATACAACTTTGACTAAGACTGCAAATGAGTGGTATAGCGGATTATCCAATTGCAGTATTGGGTCCTTTGAGGAATTGTCCCAAGTATTTTGTCGGCAATTCATGGCAGGGAGACGGTAGAAGCGAAAGCCATCTCACCTGTTCACTTTGGAGCAAGGGGAGAGAGAAACAGTGTGACATATCTTTAAACGCTTCAATAATGAAAGGCTCTACGTTGATGGTGCCACTGATGATATAGTCCTCGTAGCTCTCATCATAGGCATTCATTGCAAAGATCTACTGAAGTCTTTACATCAATTCCCCCAGTGTAACCTTGAACATCTGCTCGGTAGGGCAGAGCGATTTATGCTCTCAAAAGTGGCACTCGCAGCCAAAAAGAAGAATTCTTCCAAGCGTCATGGAGTGACAAGGCGGGAAGCTCGATCATGTGACAGCCCCTGTCAAGAGCCCCGGGACCAAAATCATCGGGATAGAAGCCCCAAAAGCAAGGAACGCTCAATCAATGAGACCTTTACAAAGCTGAATGCCACTAGAGCTGAGGTCCTGGCATATGCTAAACGCAAGGGACTCTTTAACCAACCTCCTCCAATGCAGAAAAACATGTACGAGACAAGAGACGACCTTAAATTCTGTAGGTATCCCAACGACAATGACCACCACACAAATGACAGCAGGACCCTGAGAGGGATATTGAATCTTTTGTCAAGCATGACATCTAAATAAGTTCGTCGACGACAACCAGGCAAAGGAGGGAACCTCACAATAAAAGAATAAAGAAAAGGGACACATGCCTGGTTTGCTCATAACCAAGGTCGTCGACTGAGCTTCGAGGAGGAACCATAGTAGTTCAGATGGTGTCAATCATCGCCTATTCCACATGAAATAAAAACGTATATACGAATTTATTTTTGTCATTTAAATCTTTTATATATCAAATGAATAAAATTTCTTTCTATCGAAAACACGTATCATCTGAATCGAATGACATTTGTGACCATTGTACCTTATGAGGTTCGCTTTCGATTTTCTAAAAGCAACTCTATCCACATCTATAGAGTCACAAGGAATGCTCAGCTGTACAAAGCCAGTTTCACTTTCCTTCAACATCAGGAAAGATCGTTAACGACCTTTGTCAAATGTAAGTCAAGGGGCCATCCCCTTGTCATCGAACGATCCTCGTCATCGAACGTAAGTCGAGTTCCATCCCCTTGCCATCGAACGGTCCTCGTTGGACGTAAGCCGAGGGGTCATCTCATTGCCACTGAACGACTCTCGTCGGACGTAAGCCAAAGGACGACACCCTTGCCACCGAACAATCCTTGTTGGACATAAGCCAAAGGGCCATCCACTCGCCACCGAACGACCCTCGTCGTTGGACGTAATTCAAAGATCCAAAACCCTTTCCCTCTTCGTTCGACGTAAGTCGAGGGGCCTTCTTCTCACCATTGAACGACACTCGTCATCGGATGTAAGTCGAAGGTCTATGACCCACGCCACCGAACGATCCTAATCATACGTAAGTCAAGGGGCCATCCCCTTACCACCGAACAATCCTCGTCTTATGTAAATCGAGTGGACCATGCCCTTGCCAGCGAACGACTCTCGTCGGACGTAAGCTAAGGGACAACTCCCTTGCCATCGAACGATCCTCTTCGGATATAAGTCGAGGGGCCATCCCCTCGCCATTGAACGACCCTCGTCGTCGGACGTAAGTCAAAGGTCGACGACCCTCGCAACCGAACGACTCTCATCGTACGTAAGTCGAGGGGCCATCCCCTTACAACCGAATGACCCTTGTCATCGAACATAAGTTGAAGGTCCATGACCCTCCCCATCGAACGACTCTCGTTGAACGTAAGTCAAGGGGCCATCCCCTTGCCACCAAACAATCCTCATCGTCGGACGTAAGTCGAAGGTCTACTACCCTCTCCACGGAATGACTCGTTGTCAGACGTAATTCGAGGGGCCATCCTCTTGCCATCGAACAACTCTCGTTGGATGTAAGTCGAGGGGCCATTCCCTCGCCATCGAACGACTCATCGAACGTAAGTCGAGGGACCATCCACTCGCCACCGAACGATTCTCGTCGAACATAAGTTGAGGTGCCATCCCCTCGCCACCGAACGATTCTCGTCGAACGTAAGTCGAGGGGTCATCCCCTCGTCACCAATTGATTCTCGTCAGACATAATTCGAGGTGCCATCCCCTTGCCACCGAACAACCCTCATCGTCAGACGTAAGTCGAGGTGCCATCCTCTTGTCACCGAACAACCCTCGTCACCGGACATAAGTCGAATGTCCACAACCCTCACCATCGAATGACTCTCGTTGAATGTAACTCGAGGGGTTATCCTCTCGCCATCGAATGAACTTCATTGTCGGGCGTAAGTCAAAGGTCTCTGACCCTTGCGACCAAAAGACTCATTGTCGGACATAAGTTGAGGGGCCATCCCCTCTCCACCGAATGATTCTCGTCGAATGTAAGTCGATGGGGGGGGGCATCCCCTTGCTACTTAACGATTCTCGTCGGACGTAAACTGAGGGGCCATCCCCTCATGACTGAACGATCCTCATCAGGAGAACATCGATCGGGGGCACTCCCTATGCCACTGATCAAGTTTTGTCAAATCAGGGATCAATCAACCCGTCGTTAAGAGAAACATTGTTCAACAGCTCATACACTGCTCTTGTTATATGCAAGAGTCTGAACTGTTGAAAGGGGCCAACCAATGACATACCGCTCATACTCCTTAAACGACAAATTATTCTCCAACGATAAGCACATACACAAGTTTTCATCAAAAAATTAAAAAACATTTCTTGCTTTTTAAAAAAAATACAACGTTCTGATACAAGCAAAATGGTTGGCCGCAAAATCTGGAGACGGATGTCCGGAAAGCACAGTTCCCCCTTCCCATCAGCCCCCTAAAGGAACAACATTAGAAGCCTCATCCATCGAAATGAAGGCCTCCTCAATCAAGTTGGCACTCCCACGGTTGAAGCACGAACATCTTTACCTGACGGGCTCTCCGATTCGTCGTCATCTAATGGCATGTGTATCCGATCGATGTCAGCCTCTAAATCAGGAAACATTTGTTTTACCTTATGCCGTCATCGTTCAAAGCATGCGACGAGCTATCCTCCAGGAAGATCGACCTAAACTCTGGATGAATGTCCTCTGCCAATGGTTTTTGAGGAAGCAAACCATCCAGGGACCACGAATCCTCGTACAGGCATGGTTCATGAGATGGGGACGAGCCCCAATGTTCCTTTTGGGATGGTGACCGAGATCGTTCCGGGACCTTAGTCGAAACTGCGACAACATTCGTGTCTGAGGAACCTGAGTTTATAACAACGAGACTTCTCCTTTTCTGGATCTCAATTTTCTCAACTTCGACTATGGGTTGTTTCCTTCTCCTTTTTAGTGGCTGGCTCGATTGAGGGACTTCTTGAGCCACCGGGGATGAACTCTTAACTGCCTTGGTTGGTTCATCCTCTGAGAGAGTCACCTGATGGGGAGGAGAATCTTCATCAACATCTCGGAGGGAATCTTCAAGAACCCCTAGTACATCTGATTCAACCTGATATTCTTGTCCGACATACCTATAGAGAAGAAAGAAATTTCAAGAAGAAGAAAATCAGTCTGAGGGCAGAGAAACGATTCGACCTTTAGCCCAGATGGTTTTAAGCAATGTCTCGTCAGACAAAAGCTTCTTCATTGATCTACTATCTTCTAGAAACCTTAATAAAAGAGCAGCAGCCCCTTGCTCTTCTTCAAAAGGGGGTTTTCTTCATTCATGACAAGCTCTAGATTCCCCCACTGAATAAGAAAATTTGCCGTGCCTGTGAATAACACGAAAACAAATTGCTCTTTCCATTTTGGATTGGAGCTGGGATGATCTTTGAATAAATTTCTGCCTTTCCGAGCAGTGACTACATACCATCCAGAGGACATAGGAAGGCTCAATCTGAAGAAGTAGTTGAACAATCCCATGGATGGCTCAACACCGTTTAACATACACAATACAATAAAGCTAACCAGAATGTCCACAGAATTCGGCATTAGCTGACAGAGGGAAACCCCCAATGTGTTCAACACAGAGAGCATGAAAGGGTGCATGTGAAATCAGAGCCCATGATGAAAGCTTTAACGTACACCCCCACTTCGCAGTCACCTAGGAAGCAGATGCTTTCCTCTGCCAGCTGCAATAGAACCTAATAGTTGCGCCGTACATACTTCTTCTAAAAAGTCTGGATTTGATCAGTTGCAACTTGAGAAGCCTGGTTAGAAACCATGTCTGGAATTATGGATTTCCCCTTCTTACCATGAGGAGCAAGGGACGAGGGCCTAGTAGATGTTCGATCTGCTGAGGAAGAATCCATGGCCAGAATCTTCGAAGATAAATGAAGGAGAGGCGAAGAGTTTCTATTTTGAAATTCTGAAGCAATAAAGTTTGCCTCGCCTCTCCTATTTCCTTATTAAAGCAGAGGAACATCTCGTAGTGATCAAGACTGACCGTCTCATCGAAGGACACGTATCGACGATCCATATGCGTCTGTATCCTAACTTTTGCGCTGACACAACATCCAAAGGGGGTTTTCTTCATTCATGACAAGCTCTAGATTCCCCCACTGAATAAGAAAATTTGCCGTGCCTGTGAATAACACGAAAACAAATTGCTCTTTCCATTTTGGATTGGAGCTGGGATGATCTTTGAATAAATTTCTGCCTTTCCGAGCAGTGACTACATACCATCCAGAGGACATAGGAAGGCTCAATCTGAAGAAGTAGTTGAACAATCCCATGGATGGCTCAACACCGTTTAACATACACAATACAATAAAGCTAACCAGAATGTCCACAGAATTCGGCATTAGCTGACAGAGGGAAACCCCCAATGTGTTCAACACAGAGAGCATGAAAGGGTGCATGTGAAATCAGAGCCCATGATGAAAGCTTTAACGTACACCCCCACTTCGCAGTCACCTAGGAAGCAGATGCTTTCCTCTGCCAGCTGCAATAGAACCTAATAGTTGCGCCGTACATACTTCTTCTAAAAAGTCTGGATTTGATCAGTTGCAACTTGAGAAGCCTGGTTAGAAACCATGTCTGGAATTATGGATTTCCCCTTCTTACCATGAGGAGCAAGGGACGAGGGCCTAGTAGATGTTCGATCTGCTGAGGAAGAATCCATGGCCAGAATCTTCGAAGATAAATGAAGGAGAGGCGAAGAGTTTCTATTTTGAAATTCTGAAGCAATAAAGTTTGCCTCGCCTCTCCTATTTCCTTATTAAAGCAGAGGAACATCTCGTAGTGATCAAGACTGACCGTCTCATCGAAGGACACGTATCGACGATCCATATGCGTCTGTATCCTAACTTTTGCGCTGACACAACATCCAAATCAAAGGAATGGAGAGTTTTAGCGCTTAAACTCAATTACTCCCGCCTCGACTATCATGCCCATTAAAGAGGTATCGCATCACTGGACCTCTACCGACAAATTGTTTGGTTCAAAGTGATGTGGGTCATTGTTACATCAGGGGGCCAGACCTCGAGGAAGAGGAGGACATTCTCATTAGTATTACGAAGCCCACAAGATGGACGTCGAAGCCCACTAAGCCAACGAAACCCATAGGGGGAGTTACCTGCACACCCGGTCAAAGTTAACCCATGTTTTGCCCATTGAGCTTCCGAGCCTTCATGTGACGGTAAATAATGGGCTTATTGATGACGGGGTAACGGGGTAAGTGGACAACGGTTACATCTATTCTACAGGGATAATTACGCCACAATTATGGTAAGGTGGTTATACACCAACGGAACCAAAAGGATAGCTTCACTTATAAATAGTCGGAACGTCAACAGTAGGAAGGGACACTCCAGAGGTACTGAATTCTTGTTACTCTGACAACTCTATTATTTACTATTCACTCTTATATTTCTTCATCCAAAAGTTCGTTGTGATATGATCAAGATGATCTCCCTTGAGTCGATCTTGATTGTCCTGAACTCTCTTAAGTTGATACTAACTTAAGATCAGAGGAAATTTGGATCGGAACCCATATCTGATCCCCATAACGAGTGTTTATGGTGCAGATTGTACAAGGTTCGACTTAGCAAGTAGGTCGAAGGGTCATCATCTACGACCCAAGAAACGGTCAAGCTCCATCCCAGTAGCTCGAAGCCTCACATCTATGATCCGGGTTTCATCCTATGTGGGTCCCACTCAACAGCTGACAAGGCTCCACCTCATCAGAGGCATCTGAGTTAGCCTGCTTTATTGTTGGCTGGAACCCATCTGTCAACAAATCCGCCTCTCCAATCAACTGACAATCACCATAGGATTGCGATCGTATGGCACATGAGTGCGCACTTGGGTTTCCTAAAGAAGGAAACCCTAATTGGCCCCTAAAATTGGACTAATTAGGTCTACTTGGGAGTTGGTGCGGCTATGGCTTCTAGCCCTAGCCGTCCAATCCAATGGGCAGGATCCAAATTAGGTTTAGGCCTAGAGTTGGATCCAAGTCCAACAGATATCATTTGGCATCTACCTGATTCATCTTATTTATTTTTACTCTGTCCATTAAAAGATGTCACGTCAGCTGCATGTGAGAAAACCACTTAGGTGTCATTTAAAACCAAAAATTCTCTTTTATATTAGCCCTTGATTAGTGGTATTTTCATATTACATTTCGTATATTGGTCAATCCAATCCAAGATGAAAACAAATTCGGGGAGTTTGATCACATTGTCAACATGAGAACGAAGTCGGGCTGCTTAAACGAATCCTACCTAATTTGCAAAGGCAAACATGAAGTCAGTGTTGTTTAATTCAAACTTTGGAACACAAAGTCAACCCCATGGTGCAATACGTACAAACAAACAAAACAAGATGATGCCCTCTGGCTGCCATAAATATTTCCACTTCCACATCATTTGAATGTTGTTGGGTGCAAAAAAGCAGGTCAGGCTTAAATACAAGCATCCTTTGACAATACAGTAAAAGCATTTAATACGGAAATTGGGACTACTATATATTTCTTGATCTGCTATTTGACAAATTAATGATGTTGCCAACCAAAGCAATGCTAAAAGATTGTATTTGTCCCCCATCTTGACTCTCGACCACTTGCATGCAGGGTGGCTCTGCCAAAGATGATTGGATGTGACCTGTCACCACATTGATCTTTCTCGCACTCAAATCTCAATATGTACTGCATTTTTCAATTTTGGGGTTTCAACCCCCAAAAAGCACTGAACATAGGTGTGGCAATCCAAACGCAACCCATCGACCCTGTGAAAGGTGGCTTGCTTTGAGGCATTAAGAGAGTTGGAGATGTGCACACAAGTAGTCATGAAGGGCTAGCTCGCCTGTTCTTTGGGTCCTGTGTGTCTGTTTTGTATGGCCAGTTACGAGGACTTGGTGTCGAGCTAAGTCCAATAAGCATAAATCCTCGGTTCATAGGATCGACGGCTCAAAAGCTCGTCAACATTACAGCTAGGCAATTCGGTAGGTCGACACCCTAACAGCTCGGGCTCCAGCAAGGAGCTCGGCAGCTCGGCGGCGCCGACCACCGGATGCAAAATCATATTCGAGTTAGAGTCGCTTTCCCAATAGAATTCTATTTGAGTTCGGATTGTTCTCTAAATAGAATTCTATTGAAATTAGAGTTCCTCTCCCAGCGCACATGCCCTAGAGGCTATAAATGGGGTAATTAGGGGAGGGTTTTGGTAGAGGTTTTTGAACCCATTGAGAGCTTTGAGCCGACAGTTGAGAGAGCCATCTTTGAAAGATTGTATTGAGAGCATTTAGGGCGATCATGAGTGCATCTTCTTCGTTGAGAAGAAAGAAGAGTTGTATGTGTTCTTCCAATTAAATAAAAGCTATTAAGTGTTCACGTGGCCTGTCGACGGCCTTACGATTCATTCTATATTGTACTTGTGTTCTTGTTGATTATTCCTCATCCCCTCACCACCAGATTGTTCGACGGTTCGAAGCTTCTGCACAGCCACTCACAACAAAGTGGTATCAGAGCTTTTCGGTTCGAATATATACGTAGGTGGTGAAGATGAGCAGTGGCTACAATGACAACACTTCGTAGATGATCTCCAAGGAGCAACCTCTAGTAGCTCAGACGATCTTGTCCAACACGAAGTTCGAGAAAATAAGTTTGATGAAAAGATCAACTTGGGGATGTGGAGATGTGAGGTCGTAGACTTCTTGAACCAGATAGGTCAAGACATAGCATTGGATGAAAAGATGACGACCATGTTGGATACGAAGTGTAAGCCCTTGAACCGGAACACGTGCGGTATAATCCGATTGTACTTGACAAACGAGAAGAAGTACTCCTTCATGGAGGAGACTAACGTTAAGGCATTTTGGGAAGAGCTCAGAAATAAGTACATGAAGAAAAACATCCAAAATTGCTTGCATCTAAAGAAGAAGTTGTTTGCCTTGAAGCTTGAAAATGAAATATCTATTGAACATCTTGATTATTACAACCAGCTTATAACTGACGTAATGAATGTTGATATCAAGGTCGAGACAAAGACAAGGCGATGATTCTTCTTAATTCTCTACCCAAAGAATACAAGCATATTGTTTCGGTCCTTACATATGGCAAGAATTCGATCACGTTTGAAGTGGTGTCCAATGCACTTACAAACGATGAGTTTCAAAAGAACGACGAGCTGGACATACGGAGCCGAGGTAACTCAGTTATTATCGTGGTAAGAGACCGAAGAAATGAAAGTGGTGGAGGTCCAAAAGGGTATTTCCAGTGCAAGTCTAGGGACAAGAGTAGAGGACCTCCTCGCAAGGACTTAGCAAAGGACAAATATTCCTTTTGTTGAGAGAAAGTGCATTAGGTCAAAGATTGTCCAAAGGTGAAAAAGAAGCATGATGCTTCAGCCAACGTCATCAAGGGCTTTGAGGTTTATGAGTGGGTATTGTTCGGTGCTATGGAGGGTGTGACGTCAAAAGGTTAGGTGCGTGATTCTGGATGCACCTTTCATAAGAAGCCATATAGAGAGTACTTTACGACCATTTAGGAAGAGGGTAAGAGTACAGTCCTACTTGGAGAGATCGAGCTTGCATGACATCAGGCATTGACACAGTTTGGATTAAGATGGGTGATGTAGTCATACTGGACATCGACGAGGTACATTATGTTTCCGACTTAAAGCGAAACCTCATATCGCTTGGGTCACTTAAAGCCAATGGGTGTAAAATGACCATGGAGAAATGAGCTATGAGGGAAACTCGAGAAGCTATGATTTTGATGAAGGAAAAGTGTAAAGGCAACCTCTACCATTTGGATGACTCGGTGATGACTGGCAGTACAGCTCTCTCCCGTGAAGTTGACAAAGATGACTCGTTACTTTGGCACATTCGTCTAGGGCATGTTAAGAGAAAGCTCTGCAAAATCTTATTGAGGCAGATCGCTTACAAGGACCCAAGACCGTGAGGATTGAGTTTTGTAAGCATTATGTCTTCACCAAAAAGACACTGCATCATTTGGGACCGCCATCCATAATACGAAGAGAGTTCTTGACTATGTCCACACCGATGTGTGGGGACCAATGAGGATGACCTCAATGGGAGGTAAGCACTATTTTGTGTCTTTTATTGATGATTTCACACGAACGATATGGGTGTTTCCTCCGAGGTCTAAAGACGAGGTATTCTGTAAGTTCATAGAATGGAAGCCATTGAATGAGAAGCAGACTGCTAGGAAATTCAAGAGACTCTGAAATGACAACGATGGAGAGTATATGTCAGACCCCTTCCAGGAGTATTGCAGAATAGAAGGAATTTAGAGACACTACACCGTTAGTGGTTCACCATACAAGCATGGAGTAGCCGAGAGAATGAAACGAACCTCGCTGGAAAAGGCCTGATGTATATTATTTATAGCCGACCTATCAAAAGAGTTCTGGGCAAAGGCCCTGGCATAAGTGACCTATCTGATCAATGGGCTAACTTCTGCTACATTGGATAGACGACTTCCTTTGGAGGTTTGGTCAAAAAAACAATTTTCGACTATGATTTCCAGCATATATGGGGATGTCTGACCTACCATGTCATGATATAGGAGAAGATCGTTCTGGAGTCAAGAAAGCCATCTTCTTGGGCTTTAGCAATAGTGTCAAAGGATACAAGTGTTGGAAACATTGTTGTCGATGATTTCTTGTTTGATGATAACAAACCAATGTGGACTGTTTTAATGTGTTTGTTAATTGTATTTCAGGTCATTACAGAGCTATGAAGACTATGAAATATGATGGTGGAAAAAAACTCATGATGGAGTTGATTATGCGAATAAATACGAATTAATACCCTTGAATACGAAGGAAAATTGAGTACTTGGAAGGGGATTTCAAATCAAACTACGACGAAATGAAGTGAAACTCTTTAAAACAGTGAAGAGTATGTCAAAGAACTCTACAGAATTTTATGGTGAATTTAGGAATATGTTTAGTACATGAAACGTCACATATACGGGCGAAATACGCGAAGAAATAGAGTTCTTATAAGGGAATTTGAGCTACAGTGTAAGAAAAGGGATGATAAAATTCTACAAGGTAAACAATGGCCTCTAGGAATTTTGGTGATGTTTTTAGGAATTTACGAATTTTTTAGAGGCCAAAATACACTCAAATAGGGCTGAAATATGCTCTGTAATTCACATCAAATGGACACGTGGCGCATTCAAAATGCATCCCGCATTTTGAAGGCTAATCCGATGGCCAGGATTAGTACCGACTCTGATCTAGGGTCTGGATGTGTTTTTGAGAGGGTTTTGACCTGTTTAAGAGTTCCAAACCCTATATGACTCTACCCTATATAAGTCAATGTATACATCTAGGGTTTTTACAAGATTGAAAGAGTTAGAGACGTAAAAACGATGAGCCGTCTTCTTCTGTGTGTTCCTGACGACTTGCCCGACAACCTGAGAGAGAGAAACTGCAGATCTGAAGTAAAAATCTAGGGGGCATTTCATATCTAAAGAAGGCAAGGATACGACGTTCAATCTTGAGACAGAGACAACTTTTTGCGCATGCATCCAAACGACGAATGGCCAGAGCCATTGGGAAGCTGTGCACATGCAGAAGGACAAGAACATCGTGTAATGCCCTGCTAAGCTACTGCACAAGTACTAGAGGGTGGGTGAATAGTACTTTAAAATAATTAAGAGGATAATTCCTAATTATCTTGCAAACTCTACCAATCAATGCGGAAAATACGGAAATGTAAATATCGACAACAAAGAAGACAATCGCAAACAAGCAAATTAACGGGTTCGGATCCACCCAAGTCTCCCCGACTTGTTCCCGGTGATCCTACGTCCCAACCACCCGGATCTCCTCCGGATACTTGAGTTAGAAACCATAATTCCAGATTTGCACTATGAAATTCTTGTAGAAAACCTCTACAAGATCAAATCAAACACAAATGTAAATGTGACTCCCATAACCCGGGATCACAAACAAACTCTCACAACCGAGAGTGAAACACTTACAATATCAATGTAAATTGAAATAGAAATTCTTACCGACAAAATCCTATGCCTTGAGTAAACTTAAGATTTAGGGCAAAACGGATTTTAGGGAAGATGAAGAGGCACCAAACCCTAGCTCCAAGTAGATGACCAGCAATGGAGTCCTAGGTGGATGTTGGTGACCTAGAATCAAGCACTTGGCTTGGAAGGCTCACAATCAATGAATCTCTCTTTTGAAATAAGAGTGAGGGAGAGATTCAAGATTGGAAATGAATGAGCTTTGAATGAGATTGAATGCTTCTCTTTTGATCTCTAAACTTCTGTTAATATCAGCCTTGAGTGCAATGAATGCAGCACTCCAAGTATTTATAGGTTAGAGGAAAGAGAGAGAGAAAAACGTTTCAATTAAAGCTCCAACGGCTCTATTCTGAACCAAACTAGTCGGTCAAAGAACAACCACTGACCGACTAGTTCATCAACTAGTCGGTTGGTGAAACAACACGAACCGACTAAGAGGTGAACAGTGAATAGATGAAGTTTCAGACTTAAAGAAATAGCCGGTCCAAGAAGACTTGCCAACCGACTAGTTTCACAACTAGTCGGCCGGTGAGTGAACTTAGACCGACTAAGAGATAAAACAAATAGTCTGAGTACAAATTGAATTAGTCGGTCCAAGAACAAATGTTGACCGACTAGTTCATCAACTAGTCGATCGCCAAATGTTCATAGACCGACTAACGATAAACAGTAACTTGGCATGTACAGGGAAAGCTCAACTAGTCGGTCTAAGAAGCAGCACTGACCGACTAGTTCACCAACTAGTCGGTCGGTGAGTCAACGTAGACCGACTACCTGTAAACAGTAAAGAGCTTAGAATTGAGAAGGCAAACTAGTCGGTCCAAGAATCTTTACCGACCGACTAGCATCTAGTCGGTTGGTTCTTCTTCTTGAACCAACTAACATGCACAAGAAATCACGAATCGAAGCGCGAAGCTTCGGGAAAGTTCGTATGGACTTCTACTAAGATCCTAGCTCTAAGATATGAGCGTTATGAAGATTAAAACGTAAGACCTACTCAAGGCTTAACATTCTACGAAACGAAGCTAGAAGACTATAAAGAAAACTTGACGAACTGTCTTCGAAAGCTTCGATCGAATCTTCATGACTTCAATAAAGGTCCAAAAGCTTCAACGAAGCTTTAGGCATACGATCACGCGCTTTGAGAAGTCTCGAGACGTCGCTTTAGATGTTCATATGAATTTGGCGACGATCTCCATAACTGCGCTCACAAAGAGTTAGTTCACGATATATTTATGTTTGTTCATCATCCAAAACCAAATCCGGGGAGTCCAATACTCAACATTCTCCCCCTTTTTGGTGATGACAAACCAACATAAATAATAATAATAAATAATGATTCAAATGAAATTTACTTACTCCCCCTGCATTGATGACACATTAATTCCAAAAATTAAATAATAATCATACGCATCAAGCAGATGAGTAAAGAATAAAATGTGAATCAAATATTGAAATATCGGATTTGAAATCCATTTTTATATCTTAACTCCCCCTGAATCTAACATATCAAATTAGATTCTTGGAAAAATGCTTAAATTATCATGTAGCTCATCGTCATTATTATATCTCTCCCCCTTTAGCATTAGCAAAAAGAGTGGGAGGAGATCAACGACAACAATAATGGCTTCAAATAAGAGCACGGGAGTCGTAGAATACGACCACGGTCCAAATGACACCAAAGGAAAATACGAATTAAATCAAAGCGTGTCATTGAGGCCAAAGTCGAAAATCGATAAATAAAATCATCAAAAACTCAAATCAATTTTACAGATTGAGTTATGGAATATACTCTCCAATATTAACATTCCTGGTTAATTTAGTGCATGGAAAACAATTCTATGTTTCCATAGAAATAATTTCTATTTAACCAAGTTATTATCGTCGAGCGACGAGATCAAACATCAGAGACATAAAAAGAATATAATGTGCACAAGAGAATGAAATGTCAACATCGATGTATATATATATATCAAACATGATACAGCAAAATGATACATCGACAACATACAAAAGCGATCCTCAGATCGAATCACAAAATACATCATATCACACAGAAGATATTGGAGTATCACAGAACATACATATCCATCAAAATACATCAAAATATCCAGAAACACACAACCACCATCTATCCTACCCAACACTCTCACTACAAGATCTATCATCCAAAGTGCACTGGGAGAGTCCTCAGAGAAGCTCAGGAGGCAGTGGGAGGATCTTCAGCAGCATCAGGCTCTACAGCAGGAGTGGTCACCGGATCAGCAGAAGTGTCCACGGGAGCGACGGAGTGGCCTCGGGTGCACCAGTCGAAGTATCCACCGCAGGAAGGGTGGCAACAGGTGTGCTCTCGGGGTCACCGGCAGACGAAGCAACGGCACCAGAAGTACCCTCAGGGGCACGAGCAACAGCAGCACGAGCAAGCTCCTCGATCTCATTCTCATCCAACTCATCCTCGTCAGAAACTGATGGTGGGATGTCAATCCCCAAGTGAGCTACGATGCAAGCGAGAATCTCCTCAGATCGTGCGCAACGAGACTCCACACGTTTCAACGAACGTGCGAGCTCAACAAGAGTAGGAGAGGGTGCAGCAGAGGCTGAAGCAGAGGCAGACACTGAAGTAGAGGGGGTCATCCTCTGAACATGATGAAGCATCGCAAGAGACTTCTTGACGGCCATCGCATTCAGAGAGGGACTGAGGGGACGCTCATCATCTGGAGGAAGAGGGACACGAAAGTGACGTAATACGAGTATCAGAAGGCAGGGATATGGGATATGAGCAGATTTCGTGGACTTTCAGATACACTCGAAAGAATCCATCTTATCGAGAAGATCCTAGCCCAGTTAATCTCGCTCCCCATGAAGATGGCGTAAATGAGTTTCAGTAATGGCTGGGATGGCAAGGAAGAGGAGCCGTACTTCGGAAGGAGGCACGACTTCAAGATCAGATTAAGTACCCAAGCATTCGGCTTGAAGGACTTCGAGGGGATGCCAATCATGGTAGGAGGAATCTCATGAAAGATCTCGACGAGCATCACCTGATCAAGCTCAGAAATATCGTCGACTGAAATATCAGAAGGAAGAAGGCCAGACGAGGAGACACCTATCAAATCTCCTAAGACTTCTGCCGTAAGGACTATCGGTGTCCCCAAGACAGTAGTCTCAATCGAATGGGTCTCGTCGTACTGACCGCGAACCCTATTGGCATAGAATAGCTTGACAAGGCGAGTGTATGGATGTGGATTCGCCTTAGGGTCATATCGAAGATAATCGATAAGACCGCTAGACGACAGGAGATCAGCTAGGCCTGGGAAGTCAGAGAACTGTACGAAGTGCTCCAAAAGCAGCGGACAGTGTTTGATACAGTTATATGCCGCGAGACATATCGGGTCGTCGCGACATAAAGAGATATCGACACCGCCAACTGGCATCAGAGCCTTCCCCTTAGGCTGTCGGGTGCTAGAACGGAGTGGAGGAGTAGGATCCCGAGCGGTGTGCTCGGTTTTTGAAATGTATTCCGTGTCGGAATCATCGGGAGGAGTGGGAGCACGGAATAAAGCTGGTGAAACTGGTTGCTTCCTAGGCTTGGGTTGAGATCGGGGTTTGGCGATCGCCGTCCTCTTCTTCTTAAGAGGAGGCGACGACGACGATGGATGGGTGGTCTTAGATCGGTGTTTGGGTTGCGAGGGGTCCGTAGGTGGTGAATTGACGGTCATAGGCGATTGACGAGTAGGTTCGATCGGGATACGTGTTCGTGCCATAAGCGCGACAAGACACTCACGAATCAACACTAGTTATCGAGATCTAAACCCTAAAGCAAACCCTAGCCGAAACCCTAGCAACTGAAAAGGATAGGAAATAGATGAAACCCTAACCCTAGACGCTGAGAGAGGGTATACCTAGGTCGGAAGGAGGAGAGGGTTGATCGACGGCCGGAGT
>JAULAV010006356.1:0-25003 GCA_030789695.1 Scilla litardierei | reverse complement strand
GCTCTCCATGGATGCACCCGAAAATTGATCCTGCTGGATCCACGTCACCAAAGACGGCTTAAGCTCGAAGCTTTGCGCCGTAATAGTAGGAGGACGGATGGCGGAGGTGGACTCGATGGATGGCATCGAGTACTCCAGCAGGGACTTGTGAGGTATGGTGTTCTCCCCCATGGTTTCAGGCTCTTCTCTTCTTCACTTCTCTATGGCTAAATGCCTTAGGGTGGCGTTTATCTCCGGGTCAACGAGAATCAAGTCGTCGAGACTTCTTGAACTCCTGTGCATGAAAAGCAACAAACACCCGTGAAGCGAAAAGTGGGAAAGAAACAGATAAAATACAAAATAAAAAGGAAAAAGAAGAATGCGAAAATTATCGCGAGATAGAGATGAGAGCTAGACTCAATGGTTCATGAGATCCTAAAATAACAAGCACGTTGCCTCCCCGGCAACGGCGCCATAAAGCTTGACGTCCCCACGATGTGCGTGTCAGAAGTGTGCAATATATGATTGGGGGCGTGAGATTTAAATATTTATAACCGCAAGCGCACGGTGCTGTAGTGTGGCTTGGGGGTCGAACTCAGGGAGGCGTGGTTGTGCTTGTGGCAAGAAGGACCAAATTCACCCCATGGACGAGCTAGCCCGAATCGGTAAATGGGTTGTCACGGAAAATAGAATGCGAGGGATAGATGATATAAAGAGAAACCCGGGACTTCGGTTTCCACCCTATCGTGTGATTCTCGCCAACACGGCCTACGGGTAGGAAAACGATCGGAATTAGGGTCTAATGGTGAGACGTTGCCTCTAAGAGTGATACCAGCATCCCGTGGGCCCGATATTCCGGTCGGTGCCAAGGATGATACGTCGGACTACCCGAGTTCGGTCAGTAGGCATTCCCATGTCCATTAACATTGACCGACTCTGGGAGCACTAAGCTCGCAATGATAACTCCCAACGCCTCATCCTTCCGCTCCCGCATGCTAGGATTCGACGTCTACGCTAAGGGCGTGAGCTATGGCTAGGGAGTCAACCGCCAAGTTTATTCCCCCTTGGCCCAACGGTCAAAGGCGGTCTTTTTTCCGCCGATGACAATAAAACACCCTGCGTAACCGATAGATTCCTAATCCCTATCGATTTCCTAGTCCTATGGACGCATCGGGGAGAACCCACGAAGGGGTTTCCACCAAAATCCCAGATTTCGGAACTACTCACACATATTTACTAAATAGCAATCTAAATCAAAATCGACCGTTAGAAACATAATCAGGCGATTAAAAAGTAGTAAGAGAAATGCAAATAACACTATATTAAAGTTTGATAAAGATCAGACAACTTACTAATATCTGAAAAATTACACCCGTCAAGAAAGAGAAAAAACAACAAAAATAACAACTCTCCCGAATCTGGAAATCTAGGTTCTGTATTTATAGAAAACGACATCACCCAATCGGGTGAAGAATCACCCGATCGGGTGACCTGCTGCGAACTTCGGCAGCCATCTTCGAGACTTCACCCGGTCAGACGACACAGTCGGTTGATGGAAGCTGCTCGTCGTTTGGATCTTGATCGTCGTCGGGTGAACCGATCGGTTGATAAATCAACCGATCGGTTGAAATTGTTGCCCCAAAAGACAATAACTTTGGATGTTTTGGCACGGTCTGCTGACGGTCGGGTGAGCTCTCCGGGTCATCTTCTTCTGGGAAACGGCTACAGTTGAACCGATCGAGTGAATATCACCCGATCGGTTGAGTTTCAGCTCCAGCTTCCAGAGAGATCAGTCGGTTGAACCGGTCGGTGACCCGGTCGGTTGATACTTTCGTTGCTTCAGCGACTGACCGGGACATGCACGCATGCATCACCCGATCGGTTGGCTGTGTCCAACCGATCGGGTGGGGGGCTGAAAGATGCGATCTTCGTCATTTGACCCCCTGGATCACGCGTAACTCCTCCCGTTGCTCTGGGGACTCATGATATCGTCGTTTGATGTCCCCTACGTCGGCAAACTCCTGCAAACATACAAAAACACGGAAAAGTGAAAGAAAACAAGAAAACACGAGAAAACGAATACAAGACGACGGAAAATAGCGGAAAAACACAGAAGAAAACGTGCGTGAATATATCAAATATAAACGCATGTCAGTGAGTAGATTCTTTCTAGGGTTGATGGGTTAGCCCTAGGATTCTAGGGGGAAGATGTAGATCTGGACCCCCTACATTGAATTGGGGGCTTAGAGAAGTATTTCGGTAGATCCTACCAAATCCATAGATAACCCGTACTGAGATCATGCACACGGTCTGTGGAATTGATGTGCTTAAGGGGTATCTAGGGATTTGAATAGGGAAATCAAGGAAATTGGTGGATTCAACCAAGGCTCGTGACTATGCCCAGCTTGCGTCTTGAGGGGCTTCATCGACGAACTATACCGCTATGTTGACGGCTATCGCCATTGCATCAACAAGAGCCATCGAAATACCCCGTAATTCTAACCCACGAGAGTGGTACAGATTGGGGGATTAATCCCCTAGCCCTAATGCAATGCAAGGACCCTATTCCAACATCGACCCCCAACGATCGTAATGGTGATCCCTAACGCCCTAGTCCCTTTTATCAGTATTACAACAACAACACCTAAACCAAATCTTTTACCTCGATAGCTATTTCACTTTGAGACTTAGAAATAAACTGAGAATCCATTGACATTATCACCATCCCTGTGGGATTCGATATCATTTATACTATAACTCGACACCGTCCGCTTGCAGATTGAGCCCGGAATTGAAGCCTAGGGGCCATACCACGCTTGGCGATCATGACACCGCCAGGTGGAACCTAGGTGTAGGTTTCGTGTGCGTCAAGTTTTTGGCACCGTTGCCGGGGACGGCATTAGTGTTCTATCTCAGTTTGTTTTTATTTTGTGAAGTTTGCTAGCATTCTATTCATTTCTCACCTTTCCATCATTTTATTCTTTTTATTTATTTCGGTACAACTGACGGTATTTATTTGAGTTTTGTTGGTGCATGAACACTCGCTATAAGGGATCTACAAGAGAGTTATTATTCGATTCCAAGAGCGAAAAGACAGCAAGGGCTTTGAGAGCCTCTAGTAGACGTTCATCTCTCTCTGCTTAGATGGCGGAAAATAATCCTCCTCATCCTCCTCGCACCGGGTCCATCAGGGACCACATGAAACCAACATTTGGGAACAACTCCTCCATTCTTAGACCGCAACTAGTGGCAGCAAGCTTCGAGCTCAAGATGTAGTTAATCAATCTGATGCAGCAGGATCACTTCCACAGGCATCTGCATGAGAATCCCAACCATCACATTGACACCTTCCTGGCGAAGTGTGATACATTCAAGGCAAAAGACGTTAGTGATGATGCTGTAAAGCTGCGGCTTTTCCCTTTCACCTTAAGGGATAAGGCCTCATATTGGCTCCGGGCCCACCCTCCCAATCATTTCACCACCTGGGAGAAGCTTGCGCTTACATTTGTGGATAATTTTTATCCACCATCGAAGATAGTTTGGATACGTGGAACAATTTCCAACTTCAAGCAGCTCCCACATGAGTTGCTTTATGAGGCATGGGAGAGGTTCAAGGACCTCCAACATCAGTGTCCTCACCACGGGATCCAGTCATGGGATTTGGTGCAGAGCTTCTACAACTGGCTCCAGCCTAGCACCAAGATGATCATCGATGCTGCGGTGCAGGGCGCCCTACTTGATAAGTCTCCTGAGGAGGCTATAGATTTGTTGGAGCACATGGAGGCCAACACCTAACAATGGAATGATGAATGGACTGTTGTGACCCGGACTCCTGAGGTCAAGGTCGCTAGCCACTTGGATTCTCACATAGAGACCTTGTGCAAACAAGTGGCCCGAATTGAGCAGCGTCTGGACTCCATCCATGCTTCACCCAGCACATCGTACCATCCTGCAGAGGAGAATGTAGATCAGGGCTATATCCATAGTGAGGCCCACTACGAAGGTGCTGAGACATCTCAGACCGTATAATACATCCAAGGAGAGGGACGGAATTAGTGGCAGCATCCAGCTGCTAGGAATCACCCGGGGTTTTATTATGAAAACCCACGTGGAGGGTTGCAACCTCCGCAATATCAGAGACCACCCCCCCTCCTCAGCAGCAGCAGAGCCAGCAATAGGGTGGATTCAGGCCAACTGGGCCTTACCGACCCCCGGGCTATCAATTCAACCGGCCCACTCAGCAAAACTTCGCGCCAAATCCGCCTAAGTCCAATCTTGAAGCCACTTTGAGACATTTATGAGTGGGCAGATCTGTTTTAATCAAGACACCTCGAACCTGTTCAAAAGTATCAATTCTTCTCTTGACGAACCGAGGGGTCAAATGTCGTAGCTTTTGAAGAATCAGGGGAGATTACCCCCATAGCCAGAGGCAAACCCGAGAGCCCAAGCTAACACCGTGGTTTCAGTTACCACACGTGGAGGACGTGTTACTGACCCCGTCATGGTCCCGGTGCTAAATAAGGAGAAGGTCACCATTGAAGAAGCTGTTGATGACAGCAATAGAAAGGATGCCACTGAAGGGCTTATCATTATTGAGGAGAAAGTGGATGCCCCACCCGTCACGCCTACTACGACACCACCTCCCGTTGATGCATCCAAGAGTAAAATTTCCCGACCTCCCCCTCCATACCCACAGAGGCTAGCCCTAGCCAAAATGGAAAAGAAGTACTCTGAGTTCATGGAGTTATTAAAGGGAATCCAGATGAACATCCCGTTCATGGACACCATCACAGAGATCCCGATTTACGCAAAATTTCTGAAGGATCTCATCACGGGAAAGAGGAAGCCCGAAGAAATCAAGCTATTGGAGGATTCCACCTCTGTTATCAAAAACCATCTCCCTCGGAAGCTGCCGGATCCGGGGAGCTTCACCGTGCCGTGCTCCATTGGAGGGATGCCTATCAGTAGAGCATTGATTGACTTGGGGGCTAGCATCAGTTTGATGCCCCTCTCCATTTTCAAGAGACTTCAGGCGGGAAGTGAGTTAGAACCGACGAGCATATCCATCCAGCTTGCCGATCATTCCATCACCTACCCGGTGGGAATAGCAAGGGACATCATCCTCCAAATACCCCCAGGACTATGTGTCCCAGTCGACTTCATCATCACGGATATGCCGGAGGGAGGGAGCTCCCAACTTATACTCGGCCGCCCCTTCATGGCGATGGCCGGTGTTCTGATAGATGTCTGAGAGGGGACCCTCTCTGTCAACGTGGGGGATACTGAAGCTGAGTTTCGGCTACAAATGCCGATGAGAGAGCGAGCCCATGTAGAAGGTGCCAGCTATCTGGAGCTTCTTGAAGAGGAAGCCATTGAAGATTTTACTTCCGAGGGGGTCATGAAGGACCCAATGAAGACAAGCATCGACGATGACAGTGACCCAACCTACAACAAAGCGGTCGACGTATACATCCGAGTATTGGATGAGGAATTTCAACGGCATTCCCCTAATCACAAAGAACCGGTGACCATATGTTACGTGGAGGATAATCTTGAAGTATGCGGAAATCAAATGCCACCGGATTGCACCATCACGAAGATTGACGTGCGACCACCGCTTGCACCAAATGAGAATTTATATATTTGAGGGAGTCGAGCTCATGACTGAAAACGAGCGCTTATTGGGAGGCAACCCAATTTCTTAGAATTTGGATTTTCTTTCTCAATTTCTTATTTTTTATTTTTATTTCGTGTTTTTAGACAAAACTATAAAAATCACAAAATTTTGATGAGTTTGTCTTTTGTATAGGATGGACAAGTGGGGGTATACGTATCAAAATTATAAACAGAAGGAATCCGGAGGAGAGCATCAGATTCGAAGAGTTGGGGAGAAAACCAAAGAAAAATAAGAGGGAATATGAGACACAGGAGACTCGACCGAGCATTTTCACTGCTCGGTCGAGCAGTTCAGACACAAGAAAAGGAGAGTGGAAGATGAATTTCTGACACGGCCTGATCAGCATCCTGCTCGGTCCGAGTAGAAACAGACTCGGTCCGAGCAACACATTACTCGGTCGAGTGCTGCAGGCTTTCGAAGTTGAGGAGAAAACATCACTCTGCCAACACGACCAGAATATTATTGGCTCGGCCCGAGTAGTAAGTGATTCGACCGAGCAGCAAGATGCTCAGTCGAGTAGCAAAGGGAGTATATCACAATGAAAATTTTTAGTTTAACTCGGTCGAGCAGCCTAGCTGCTCGGACCGAGTCAAGTTGGGTCGTAATTACCCATCCCGCTTATAAATCACCGTAGTTAAAATTTTTTTACCTATTCTAAAAAATTTTCTTACTCTAAACTCCCCTCCCGAGCTCCCTCTCTCTCTCCCTACTCGTTCAACACCCCTCCGCTGTCTCCCCCCCCCCCCCCCCCCCCGCACCGCCGCCGGCGCCGCCGACCGTGCCGCCACCTCCGGTCAACCTCTCTCCTCCTATCTCTCTCTTTCTCTCTCGTTCTCTCCGCCCCGTCCCTCTTCCCCCCTTCACCCTCTTTAGTCGATGGCACCGTCAACGGCACCACCACCACCGACGGCGACGCCGACCCGCTCTCCCCAAAACCCCACTCATCCCCTTCTTTAAACCCCCCTCCCCGCCTCTTACCCCCTCTCTCTATCGGCGATCACCCAAAGCCCCGCCAAATTCCGGTCGACTGTGCCCGAGGGCACTGACCGAGCAGTGATACTGCTCGGTCAGTTCCCACCGAATAGCACGACACGGACCGAGCAGTATCACTGCTTGGTCGAGTCGCCTAAATTTTGCATATTGCCCAATTTTAACTCGATTATCTGACGTTTTGATCGTTTTGAATTGCAAGTACTTTCTGATTACGTCAGTAGCAGCTGTGAGGACTAGCTTGGGGGATCTTTTGGGCACTACCATCGTTTGCATCTCTAGCACATACGGTACACTCGTTCCCTTATCTATTTTCATGCCGAATTTCATATACCGTAAACACGATGGTTTGCACACCCGGATCCACCTCACCCCCCCCCCCCCCCCCCCCCCCCCCCCCCGTTTGCGGGAAGAGGCCGTCGTCTGGCGCCTCCTCTTCCTGACCTCAGCATTGTGCCCACCACACCACCACATCCACCAATACCTCATCACCCCCACACCCCTCACCTAACGCACATCCATGCCGTCCAGCTTGACTGGATGATTCCTCAGGTCTTCCCACTCCCTCCCATACACGTACTCGAGCCCCCCAGAGCACATGTCGAGGCAGCCGCCTATGATCCAGCCCCACACTCCCCGGTGTTCGAGTTACATGACATTGCTGCTTTAGTTGTCGGCCTCCCAACTCCACCTGCCCACCCATCATCTTCTGCAGTCGTTTCTCCCACCACCGTCTTATCCACCGTATCTACCGCCGCCGAGTTTTCAGGGACTGTCCACACCTCTTGCCCCGATACTCAGATTTCTTTGACCGCTGTATCAGTGCAGGAGGGCATCGATTTACCTTTTGCTGATGACCCCATAGATCTTGATTCTCCCTTGCACAACCCATCACCCACCCTCCCACCTCTTTCGAACCTTATAGCGTCAGTTCCTATCTCTTTAGGTCCACACATTCCAATTTGCTGGCACCACTTCCTCCTCACACGTGGCCATTTTCACGGAGTATGTCTCGACGTCTGTCCACACCTCTGTGTCGACGACAGCTCTTTCTTCTGCCACCGCTGATTTACCTTCGAGCTCACCCTCTCCTACCTTCCACGCTCAACACCGTGCCTAAGCTGCACGGGACCGATTCACTAGAGTGGTGACTCACAAACTCATTCCCCGCCCTCTGATTGACTCACGTACTTCAGACGCTCGCCTGACCACGTTAGAGGAGTCGACTTCCTGCTTACGGCATGAATTCGAGGACTTTGTACGCTCGACGGCAACACACCGATCTAGAGTCGAGTCGGACCTGACTTCTATTATTGATATGCTTCGGTACCGTGGCCCGCCTTCTGTTATTCTTGCACACGCTCCGCCACCCAGGCCAGACACTGTGACCCCCTCTGCACCACTACATGCTTCACTTTCTCAGGCTTCTGCAGAGCCTGTTTCTACCACTTCTGAGTCGGCTGTCACATTAGATCCCCTGTCTGCCCTAGTTTTACTTCCTGCTGAGCCCTCCACTGCCACCGTTGATCTCGCCACCAGCCCACCTCACGACTTCTAGCCAGATCTTCCACCTACCACTCCTGGTCCACAGCAGAGGGACCCATCACCACCCCCAGAGGGTGGTGCCTCTGCTTGATGTCGTCCTTACCCATTTTTTCCTTCTCTATCTATTTTATGCCCATCTGTCTGTTCGGGGCCATGCACTTACATAGCTTGGGAGAGGAGCCACCCATGCAACATATTTCATTTCGCATTGCATCATGTCTTTTTTTTATTTTATTTCTTTTTGCACAGTCTTTATTTTATTCTCCCACCCACCCCACCACTTTAGCATCATCTCCCGCTCACGGGCGTTTTCTTAACAGCGAGGACACTGCCATGTTTAGCTTGGGGGATGAGTGCTACCGCTTTATTTTTGATTTCTTTCTTTTACATTTTCTTTCCTTATTTCAGTCTTTATTCCATTTTTCCACCGTTTTTCACGTCCTTTTCTTTTTTCTCATTTTGCATCATATTTTCTATTTTTCACCATGCATGCAACTCTTTTTCTTTATTTTCCTCTTTTCTCCGCCTTTCTCTCTTTATTTGCTAGGGATGTTCCGCATGATGGTATCTCTCATGGCCTTATTAGTCTTTTACGATGCTCATTTTCGATGACATGCTACTAGGGTAAATTTCAGTTTTACTATCTATATGCGTGCATTTCTTTTGCTGATCTATCTAATTTAATGCTTAAAATGAATTGAAAATCGAATGCATGAATTTGTATCTAGTATGATCTATGTTGGGAATATTGGACGCAACGATCTAGGAACTTTAGTTTGATGATGACAAACGTGTGCGAACTATTTAACGTGTGTGCTAAGTGTGTTTCAGGATTGGCAAATCGGTAATTCTTGAAGAGATGACTAAGTCAACGTGTTGGAGGAATTGCTATCCACATAGCTAATGGACTTGGTTAAAGAGCTATACACAAAGCAATTTGACGTGGTCAATATGGAGAGAGATGGAATCAATTTGGGATTTGTTCAAATCAATTATCAAGATATGCATCTATCCACTTCCTATTCCTTTCATCAATCAAATCCAACTTGCTTTATCAAACCCCTTGATTCTAGGGTCATCATGCTCCTCTAGCCGTAACCTAATGCAACAAACACTAGCATTGCCTATATAAATGCACTCCTCAAAGAAGAGAGAAGGCACGACAATAAAAAAAAATACAAGAGAGGGCAGTAAACAAAAATATTGGAGAGAGGGCTACGAAATTTTTTATGGGTGCGGCAACTCCAAAAATCTAACCCTTATAATATCCCACGCAACCATATACAAAAAAAACATAGCCCTATTTTCCATAGCCACCAACTCCTCAAAAGAAGCCCCAACCTTCTTCTCAATTCATCAAAGCACATCCAAGAGGAGGCAAGCTGTAATTTTTGACTACATGGCCTAGAGTCCATCTCCTTCACATTAATCAAGTGCACAGCCGCATACTACACGAAAAAGGGGAGAGGCCGCATGCTACAATATGTTCTCTACTTGAAAATCTCCCAGCAAAGAAAATAGGCCGCACGATATACCACCGTGATCATCAACTTCTTCCAACAAGAGCAGTCGTCGCCATCACCGCTCGAAAACGGCGCTGCCACCACCGTTGCGAAGGAGACAGCCGCCGTCCTAACGCCGCCGTCGCCTGGGTTGTAGTTGCCGTAGAGACCTGCACGCCATCTGCCACCATCGAAGAGCTCACGAAGTCAGTGTCAAAGCCTTATATTGCCATCGCCGAAGTCGAACATCCCGCCGCCGTATCGTCATCGTCATGTGCCAAGCTGCCGGAGTTTCTTGCTGCCATCGCCTCCACGTTCGGAGATCACCGCTCAGAGAGAGGTCAGATGACGAAGTAGCACCGCTGCTCTCGAGTCGACGCTATTGAAGTCGCCGCTGCCGTTGCGAGGACGTCATCGCTCAAAGTCGAAAGTCGAAGACAGCGCCTGCATGCCCTAGTGTACGAACGGAGAGGATTGCAAGGAAACGAATTCAACGGCTGAGATTGAAGAATCGATCGAAGATCTATTCTCACTGACGTGGACTTGATCCGTGCGTGAAATCGAAACGAAGACAATCGAGATTGGGTTGCTGACGTGGCTGAGGATTTATTAAAGGAATTGATGTGCGCACCGACCGCTTATATTAAAGGATTGAATTGCAATTGCTATGCACACAGACCAGTGTGCCATTTGACATCCAGGAGTCGGATCGAAACACCGTTTGCGTCAGATTGGAGCTGACGACGTGCTGATTGACAGAGATGCCTACGTGGACACGAACTGAGCATTTCTAAACCCTTAAACTCTTTTATTAGTGTCTTAGTGTAACGTTCTTTGTAGGGGAAACTTTACCTACATTTTTGGAGACTATTTTGGGACTTGTCTGGTTGGGGCTAGACAAGTAGGACCCAGCTAGTTTGGGACTAGCTGGTAGAAAGCATTACTAGGATTGATAGTGAGAGGAAACACTGTGTGTGTGGTACTGAGAGCCTGGCGAGTGTAGAGACGTAGAGGGTGCTCTGAGCGTGCTCTAACTTGTGGTTTTGTACCTATTGCACTATTCAATACTAGTATCTGCTTTGGGGGCTGGAGTAGGTCGTTAGGACGACCGAACCAGGGTATATCTGTGCGTAATCTGTGATTGTCTATCTTTTACTCTGGTTATGCTGCTATAACTGCGTGTGTTTGTTCGTGGGTTGCACGAATTATTTTATTAGCCTATTCACCCCCCCTCTAGGCTAGGATCCAGATCCAACAAGTGGTATTAGAGCAGGTTAGTGGATCTAGTCTAGTCTAGCTATCATGAAAACCCCAAAGTTTGTCCTTCCTCATGGCATGCCTATTGATCGTCCTCCTCTTTTTAGTGGCCATGATTATATATACTGTAAGGCTAGGATGAAAACTTATTTACTATCCGTTGTTGTTGATACTTGGTACATTATTGATAACAGATATTCTATGCCTGAAAGTAATCTGAATTTAAATGATAAAGATGTGTGTGCTATAAATGCTAGAGCAATGAATATCTTATTGAGTGGGTTGAGTTGAAAAATATTTGATCGTATCTCACATTGCTCTTCTGCACAGGATATATGGAGGAACTTGAAAACTGCATATGGAAGTGAGAAATCCCTCAGCCAAAATAAAAAGAATCTAAAGGGAAGAAACGCTCCTTTAAATAATTTTGATGATCCTCTTTGTGACAATACTAAGTGTAAAGTTATTTGTTTTAAATGCATAAAGCAGAGACACTTCGCTAAACATTGCCCACAAGAAACAGCTGGTGTCGTAGAGAAGAAAGAAAAAGATGTAGTGCGAACGTGTGACATGGATAGTGGAGATGAGCTCAAGGAAAATGAAGCACACACATCCCTCGGCTTGATGGCAAAACATGACGAGGTAAAATCTGGTCGTAAAGCTGAACTCCTTATCCTTTGTAAAGAAATGCAAGATAAAATAGTAGAGCTTGAATCCACTATAGATGATTATCAAAATGAGAACTTTGAAATGCAACAATCTGAATATGATATGTCTAAGGAGATTGAAAAACTGAAAATTGAAATTGTTGCTCGTGACTCTACTATTGACATATTGAAAAAGGAAAAGTCCAGTTTTAATGATGAAGCACCTTGTCTTTCTTGTCCTTCATTAATGAACAATATTAGCATGCTAAAACAAGATCTTTTGAAACTAGAAGGTGAAAAAGATTATGAAATAAGAGAGCTTAAGGATAAATTTTGCATGCTAGATAATGATCTTAAGAGAAAAACGATTGAGTTTGAAAAGAAGGAAAAGGAAAACAAGTTAGCTTTTATAAGTAAATGCACGTTGCTTGTGGAAGAAAATAAACATTTAAAAAACAAAGTTTCTAATCTTGAAGTGGCCATTAAAAAATTCTCTATGGGAAAACAATCGTTGGATATCATTTTAGAGAATCAATTATATGGCAATAATAGAAGAGGACTTGGTTTTGGTTTGAAAAACGTTGAAAAGCCAAAATTCAAGAAATTCCACAATGTACCCTCTATTGCAAAGAACTTACATGCAATGTGCTTTACTTGTGATAGTGTAGGCCACACATCATATTATTGTAAATTTAGGAACACAAATATCAAGTTTAAAAAAGTGTGGGTTCCTGAAACAATATTGGCTAACACTAGTGGACCTTGTTGGATTCCAAGGTTACACTTAACACCTTTCATGTAGGTGTGATGGAGATTTGGCGAGGAGCGATAAACTCAGTGTCTCATTCTTTCTAGCTCCTTCGTCAAATAGCGACGAGAAGGTATAATTTTTATCACTCTTTGCATTTCATTGCATACCTTCATATATTGTTTTGTGTGCTTGATTTATTTTTGTTTCTGTGCTTGTTTGCATGATTTTTAATGTTTTTATTTCTGAAAAAAATTTAAATAAAATTGCGCTTAAAAGAATACCCTTTATGATTTATCTTAAGTGGTATTGTATGAATGTTCAAATCTATCCCTTGTAGAAGTTAATTCATTACTGTTGTAGCTACATGAACATGTTGTTATCTTTTTAGTAGCCATGACATGTCTCAAAAATTTCAAATTTGACTTCTACACCAACATTTGCACTTTCACGAAATATTAGACTTTTAGTACTTTTGGAGGTTCTTTTGAAGAACAATGGAAAGTGAATGTAGGAATGATTAATTTCTGAATTTTCTAAGGGATATGAAGTGTTTAGCCATGAATTCAAATTGAGCACAAAAGTAATGAAAAAAATGCTCCGTATGAAAAATGGATACACTTCATGGCTAATACACAACCCACGAGTATCCAACTTATACTAAATGGGTAATCATTAGTGTTGGTGTATATAACTCGTCAAGCAATGCCACCCCACATTTAAAAGTCCTATTAGGCCATGTTTTGGGGCTTGGTAACTTGAATTCATCTTTGATGAGGTGGGAAAAATCAATCCTAGTGATATTCATGAAAATTGGAAAATGTGGATTGATTTGGTTGATTTTCTGATATTGAATCTCCTCTTGTACTTTATTGTCTATATCACTACACTTACACAAAGGTGGAGAAGTCTTGTTATGAAATTCTATGAGCTTGGATTGTCTATTTTGCGAAAAACTCATGCAAATTGCACGCTACATTTAATAATGATTTATTTTTGCATGGAATATTTTTGTAACTTCATTAATCCACTTTTGGTGATTACAAAGGGGGAGAAAGAAAAGAAAGATTTGACAGATTATTTGATGTCAGTATTATTTGTTGAAGGGGGAGTATGAAAAATAATGTTGAAGGGTGAGCTTGATAGAAGGGGGAGCATGCTTGTTTATTTTTTAAGTTATTGTATGCATGCTTTGTAATGTGTGATTGCATATTCTATACATCATATTGCATTACATCCTTCAACACACTACACACGCCCATACTTATTGCTTAAATCTTTTTTGGGTTTGTCATCACCAAAAGGGGGAGATTGTTGGACGCAATGATCTAGGAACTTTAGTTTGATGATGAAAAACGTGTGCGAACTATTTAATGTGTGTGCTAAGTGTGTTTCAGGATTGGCAAAGCAGAAATTCTTGAAGAGATGACTAAGTCAACGTGTTGGAGGACTTGCTATCCATATATCTAATGGACTTGGTCAAAGAGCTATACACAAAGCAATTTGACTTGGTCAATATGGAGAGAGATGGAATCAATTTGGGATTTGTTCAAATAAATTATCAAGATATGCATCTATCCACTTCCTATTCCTTTCATCAATCAAATCCAACTTGCTTTATCAAACCCCTTGATTCTAGGGTCATCATGCTCCTCTAGCCGTAACCTAATGCAACAAACACGAGCATTGCCTATATAAATGCATTCCTCAAAGAAGAGAGAAGGCACGGCAATAAAAAAATACAAGAGAGGGCAGTAAACAAAAATATTGGAGAGAGGGCTACGAAATTTTTTATGGGTGCGGCAACTCCAAAAATCTAACCCTTATAATATCCCACGCAACCATATACAAAAAAATATAGCCCTATTTTCCATAGCCGCCAGCTCCTTAAAAGAAGCCGCAACCTTCTTCTCAACTCATCTAAGCACATCCAAGAAGATGCAAGCTGTAATCTTTGACTACATGGCCTAGAGTCCATCTCCTTCACATTAATCAAATGCACAGTCGCATACTACATGAAAAAGGGGAGAGGCCGTATGCTACAATATGTTCTCTACTTGAAAATCTCCAAGCAAAGAAAAGAGGCCGCACGATATACCACCGTGATCATCAACTTCTTCCAACAAGAGCAGTCGTCGCCATCACCGCTCGAAGACGGCGCTGCCACCACCGTTGCGAAGGAGACAGCCGCCGTCCTAACGTCGTCGTCGCCTGGGTTGTAGTCGCCGTGGAGAGCTGCACACCATCTGCCACCATCGAAGAGCTCACGAAGTCAGTGTCAAAGCCTTACGTTGCCATCGCCGAAGTCGAACATCCCGCCGCCGTATCATCATCGTCGTGTGCCAAGCTGCCGGAGTTTCTTGCTGCCATCGCCTCCACATTTGGAGATCACCGCTCAGAGAGGTCGGACGACGAAGTAGCACCGCTGCTCTCGAGTCGCCACTATTGAAGTCGCCGCTGCCGTTGCGAGGACGTCGTTGCTCGAAGTCGAAAGTCGAAGACAGCGCCGGCATGCCCTATTGTAGGAACGGAGAGGATTGCAAGGAAACGAATTCAACGGCTAAGATTGAAGAAGCGATCGAAGATCTATTCTTGCTGACGTGGACTTGATCCATGCGTGAAATCGAAACGAAGACGATCGAGATTGGGTTGCTGACGTGGCTGAGGATTTATTAAAGGAATTACTGTGCGCACCGACAGCTTATATTAAAGGATTGAACTGCAATTGCTATTCACACAGACCAGTGTGCCATTTGACATCCAGGAGTCGGATCGAGACACAGTTTGCGTCAGATTAGAGCTGACGAAGTGCTGATTGACAGATACGCCTACGCAGACACGAACTGAGCATTTCTAAACCCTTAAACTCTTTTATTCGTGTCTTAGTGTAACGTTCTCTATAGGAGAAACTTTACCTACATTTTTGGGGACTATTTTGGGACTTGTCTGGTTGGGGCTAGACAAGTAGGACCCAGCTAGTTTGGGACTAGCTGGTAGAAAGCATTACTAGGATTGATAGTAAGAGGAAACACTGTGTGTGGGGTACTGAGAGCCTGGCGAGTGTAGAGACGTAGAGGGTGCTCTGAGCGTGCTCTAACTTGTGGTTTTGTACCTATTGCACTATGCAATACTAGTATCTGCTTTGGGGACTAGAGTAGGTCGTTGGGACGACCGAACCAGGGTATTTCTGTGCGTACTCTGTGATTGTCTATCTTTTACTCTGGTTGTGCTGCTATAACTGCGCGTGTTTGTTCGTGTGTTGCACGAATTATTTTATTAGCCTATTCATCCCCACTCTAGGCTAGGATCCAAATCCAACAAGGAAATGCACCTAGGTTCACGCATCACTAGAACACTTGGAGTATCTGTTTTTATCTTATTCACTTCTGATTGCATGCCTGCTGCTATGATACTATTTACTGCATGCCTTTTCAGTATTCGTTTAGAGAAATGAAAATATCCATGCTATCTATGGGTTTAATTAGGGTATTATTTTATCGAACCGTTGTGCACCCTCTTATGAGTGAACTGAGAGTCACTACTATTTTTCCTTCTCTACCTATCTATTTATATCTCTACATATCAGTTGGTTACACCCCCACTGCTATCTTCACCGCATTCCACTTTCCAAACCCAAAAAGAAAAAGTGTAGCTTCTAAATGAAAAAAAGAAAAAAAAAGGAGAAAAAAGAAAAATATGTGTATATATTCATATGTGAAAAAGAAAAGAAAAGGATAGAAAATGAATAAATTTTATATCATTTCATTAGAATCTATCATTTATTCTGGGAAGAAAAAGAAAAAAAATTCATATCATTTTCCCTGATGCGACGCCTCAAGCTAAGCTTGGAGGAGTAACCCAACTGATCACATGAGTGAGCATGACAGTAGAGTGGAGACGGTGCATAACGGGGAGATTTAATAACACCTAAACTTTACGAATTGCTTTAGTTTTTGGAGATTTTTCATGAATCGAAATGAATATCTGAATGGCATGATTTTTTCTATTCTCTATTGCATGTTGTGTGATCTCTTTATGCTCCTTATGTATCTGTGATTGAAAAGGGCGTTGCCAAATTTTTTATACTAGACTCTAGGGATTGCATGAGATTTATATGATTTGATGGCGTTATTTCAGTAGATCCATATCATTTTCCTGCATTGCATGCTAGTCATATGATTTGTAAAACTAGAAATTGCCAATAGCATGTATATTTATCATTCAGAGCATGGTGATATACCATTTGGGCCTGAGATCTGACCGATCACCATTAGCACTCTCCTCTCACTTCTCTTTTTATTTTTTTCTCTCTTTCTATTTCCATTTTTCTTATTTCTTTTTGTTTTCCTCCGGCGTACCGATTATTCATCTTCCTCGAGGACGAGTAAGAGGTAAGCATGGGGGATTTTGATGTGTCCATATTTTTATACTATTTTCATATCATCATTTCATTGCATCTCATGCCTTTTTTACATCCAAATCCCACATTTTACTACGATATTACATTTCTGACGATATATTCGAGTTTCGTAGTGTTTTATGAGTTTTCAGGGATTTTGGAGTGATTTGGGACCCCACTTGGGTATGGACACATCCGATATGCTCATGAGCTCATTGGCGAGGCTCTGGAGGAGTTTACCACACTTTCGGAGCCACTGGAGGAGAAGAGAGAGAGAGAGCAGAGGAGAGAGAGACACACCAGCAGCTCCTGGAGATAGTTTCCCAGACTGCTCGGTCCGAGCAGTTCAACTGCTCGACCGAGCAGCTTCAATTTGAGAAGAGGAGCTGATACGGGCTGGCTCGGACCGAGCAGCCTCAAATTCCACAGTTGAAGCAGTCCAGCGACACGGCCCGAGTAGCTGACCGTGTCGACCCCTACTCGGACCGAGCAGAGCTTACTCGGTCCGGGTAGGCAGAGCGGCAATTTTGAATTCTCTCGATTTCTTGTAGTGCTCGGTCGAGCAGCTCATCTACTGGGTCTGAGCGATCGAACGAGCATCGTATTGCTTGACCGAGTCATCTACTCAGTCGGCAATGCCAAGGCCATTTTTGGGAAGAATTATCTGAACCGTCGATTGCACGATTGCGGGCGACTGAAGCTGGGAGCTGTGGGAGAGCGAAAGTGGGGTTCATTCTGAGTTTTCCTAAGAGTTTTTGCAGGGGAGCTTAGGCAATTTTTGGTGGGGATTCTGAAGGTTAATTTTTGTAAGAGAATTTTGGATCGAATTTGGAGATTATTACTTTTTTTCTTGATTCTTTTTGCGCTTGGAAACTTGGAATTTTTCTGGATCTATAAACTGCAATTTCTATTGATTTCTCACTGTAAGTCTTTTATCCCTATCCTTTTGATTGCTATAATGTTTTTGTATCTAAGAATGATGTTTTTATTCGTCACTATCGCTATGTGTGAGTAGATTCTTTCTAGGGTTGATGGGTTAGCCCTAGGATCCTAGGGGGAAGATGTAGATCTGGACCCCTACATTGAATTGGGGACTTAGGAAAGTATTTCTGTAGATCCTACCGAATCCATAGATAACCTGTACTGAGATCATGCCCACGGTCTGTGGTATTGATGTGCTTAAGGGGTATCTAGGTATTCAAATAGGGAAATCAGTGGAATCAACCAAGACTCGTGACCATTCCCGGCTCGCGTCTTGAGGGGATCTATCGACAAACTATACCGCTACGTTAACGGCTACCGCCATTGCGTCAACAAGAGCCACCGAAATACTCCGCAATTCTAACCCACGAGAGTGGTACGGATTGGGAGATTAATCCCCTTGCCCTAATGTAATGCAAGGACCCTATTCCAATGTCGACCCCTAACGATCTTAGTGGAGATCCCTAACACCCTAGTCCCTTTTATTAGTATTACAACAACAACACCTCAACCAAATCTTTTACCCTGATAGCTATCTCACTTCGAGACTTAGAAATAAACTGAGAATCCATTGACACTATCACCGTCCCTGTGGGATTCGATATCATTTATACTATAACTCGACACTGTCCGATTGCAGATTGAGCCTGGAATTGAAGCCTAGGGGGCCATACCACGCTTGGCGATCGTGACACTGCCAGGTGGACCCTAGGTGTAGGTTTTGGGTGCGTCAAGACACATCCGGCACGTCCGAGACATCATTGGCAAGGTTCCATGGGAGTTCACCGAGGTATGAAAGAAGATCGAAGGTGAGGAGGAGAAGAGAGCGAGAGAAAAGAGCCAATGCCAAATCCAGCTTCAGTTTCCCAGGTGACTCAACCGAGTAGCATCAGCTACTTGGCCGAGCTGACACGTAGAAATCACACAGGAAACGTCCTCACCCTACTCGACCGAGCAGACAGCCAACTCGACCCGAGTTACAACAAACAGAGTGACGATTTTGAGCTTTTCTCCAATGCATTGTAGCTCAACCAAGTAGCAAAGCAACTCGACCGAGCAGTTCACCTACTCGACCCGAGTTGTCAAGAAACATGGCAGCATTTTGGAGGAAGTTCTGATCTACTGTAGCTCGACCGAGTAGGGACGCTACTCGACCGAGTAGCCCGTATCACACAGAAGCAGAGTAGCAGCAAGCAGAGCCTGAAGTCGACTCGACCGAGTAGGCCCCGCTACTCGGTCGAGTAGCGCAACGTGCCTAGCTTAGTTGGTGGGCCCAAGTGCCCAGAGTTTCTGAGATTTTTTGGGATTTCTACCCTATGTATTTAAGCATGCTTTAGCCCTATTTTCAGAGGTCACTTTTGAAGACTACTTTAGTTTAGTTTTAATTAGTGTTTTGAGATCTAGAGAGTCATGTGCCGTCGCTTATTTTGTGAAGATAAAGCTTGGATTTTATTGTGCTATTGCACAAGGAATCTTATTTTCTTAATTCTCTTTGGATTGCTATTGATACACGGCACCTTGGTAACAACTTTCTAAACTTTCAATTGATTTTGATGTTTTCTATTGCCATGATAAATTCCATTGCATCTATTGAATCTTTCTTTGTTATTGCTATGATGCGTGAGTAGATCCATCTAGGGCTAATGGATTTGCCCATGGATTTTAGGATTTGGATGCAAAGATAGGATTTTTAGGTTGCGTTGGTATAAAAGAGACGTATTTTGGATGATCTTGCAAAGTTTGTAGGATAAATCGTACCGAGATCGTGTCTACGGTCGGTGGAATCGATTGGCTTAAGGAGTATCCTACAGAATTAATTAGGGAGTTAGTGAATTCAATTAGGGCTCATGACCATGCCTGGCTCGTGTCTTGATGGGATCCACCGACAAACTATATTACTAATTGACTGCTACCGCCATCGCGTCAATAAGAGCCACCAAAATACATCGAAACTCTACCCACGAGAGTGGCGTAAGTTTAGATCATTCTGTCCACGAGAGTGGTATGAACATTGTCGATTCTTAATACACGTATCGTGTGCGCCTGTCGCGAGAGCGGGGTTAATACGATACGTTAGATTCATGGTGCTTAGAGCCATGAATTCCACATCTTAGATTCGATAATTCCTAATAAAGCCAATGCAACATAAGAGTCTTAACCGAGCATCGACATCCGACGATCCTAGTGGTGAGTCCTAAAGACCTAGTCTTTATTAATTGTTCACCATCCCAAACAAAAAATCTGGTGAAACCAACTACTACTTAAATTCCGAGATTTGAAAATAGCTCAAGACAATAACATCTCTACCATTCCTGTGGGATCGATATCTTTTATAATATTACTTGACACCGTACACTTGCGTAACGTGCCGAGAATTTACGTTTGGTATATGTCTAGCCACACTACTACAAAATGGACCTTTAACAGCGCTTAAATAAGGTCTTTAATAGCGCTTTACAAGCGCTGTCTATCTCGCCGCTGCTAAAGGGGGGCTAGTTTTAAGAGCGCTTTACAAGCGCTGTTAAAGGGGGCTTTTGTAACGGCCGGTACCCACTATTCGTTGTACGGCCATGCGTATAACAATTTCGGTACCTGATTGGTTGTTGCTCTGTGTGGGAGTCGTGTCATTGAATCAATAGGACCGTAGCACCTTGGTTGCATCCTTAGAAAGCCACCCCGACGTGTGCCCAACCTAGAATTACCGTCGCCGTTGGACCCCGTATCCTTTATACGCGTTACGTGCACGTAGCCTTGTCCGTGCACGTATTTATTTAAGACTTTGTCCGTAACCGAACCCTATACTGTGATATGCCGTTGTGACCCTCTCTAAGAGTATTAAAATTGTGGCGTTAATTGGGAACGTCATTTCACGGGTCGTTCTCCCACGATTTGATCCTATTTGAAGAGACGTCACGATTTTCAGTTTTGTCGCTAGACCTTTCTATTTTTAATTTCGTTTCTCGTCGTTGAAATTGTGATCTGTCTTCTTAGTTTTGCTTCTCTCGTCGACACGGTCGCCCCAGTATTTTTCTCGTAATTATCAAGTACCGTTTGACCCACTTGTGCACTAATTTTCCCCTTAAACAACGTTTTGGCATAAGTTGCACATGGTATACTTTCACTCGACTAGGCTCACCCTATTTCCCCTTAACCGTACACTACCCTCTCACACACTCTCTCCCATTTGCACACAAACTACCCAATTCCCCATTGTTGAATAGCAAATGAGGATTCCTATCATATGTATCAACTCAAATCATTTTGGGCTATTCACCACCCTAATTTCCACATTTCTTTAATTCCACTCCTCTCTATAGCCCTTAGTTGTACCCCCATCTAAACCCTATTTAGCAAGAACCTAATTCTTTTAACCCGCAGACCTAGGGCTATTTCTTTTTGCGTTTTCATCAACTGGCTTCCGCCACTTCATCTCCTTCCCGATTTCAAGTCCCCGACTTTCTCCTCCTCCTCCCGACTTCATTTCGATCATCTGAACCCTCGGTGACCCTCGCCGGCAGTTCGTTCAGGCGTCGCAGCCCGTTCAGGCCTGCTGCAGCAGCGGCTCTTCGCAGCAGCGCACAGCGACGAAGCAGCAGCGACGCACGGCGGCGGCGCCGCGTCAGCCGTCCCTCTCCGACGTCCCCTGCGCTCCTCGACCCTCCCCTGTCGTGATCCCGCCTGAGCCGCTGGTGATCGCCTGAGACAGCGGCTGTAGATGCGGTTTTTGCGTGCAGCAGCAATGGTGGCATCTTCCCCCATGCGGCCGCAGCATTCTCTTCGCGTCGCAGCGACGCACGGCTCCCTCTGACCGTTGATGACCCACGACGATCTCTGGTAGCAACGTAGGGGGATTCCTCTCAATGGTTAGTGGCGTGCATTAGATACTTAAGATCTGGTTGCTTATAGACGATCCGTAAATTAACTTAGTAATGTCGTTGGCAGAATGTTTATTAGAATCAGTAGTAATACTTTATAAACCTAGTTGCCAATTGTTGTAAGGTAGTTATAACGTCAGAACATCTATGTTAATGGTATATTTATAAATCTGTTCATGTGTTGGTGTTGTAACAGCCAGTGTTATTATATGATATATTAGTGACATTAAAATCTATGTATAACCTATCGTAGGATAGAGAACTTGTTAAGAATCGGATCATTAGACGTTTTAGGTTTGCCGAATAATTCTTATACATCGTTACGAACTTATTTCGTGCACGTGTTTCATCTCAGAGTATCCACCGTTCTGTATCGTGCACACTGACGGAGTCCAACCCCTGACATCGCTACCCGACGTCAGAGTAGCTCTCGCGTCGTGTTGAGGTAAGTCTCTCTCCATAGGAACCCACACCACATGTTAACAAGATAAAAATTGTAATTTTATTATATTGGTTATTCACTAATTTGAAGATAACTTAAATTGGGACTGTAGGCTGGTGACACAAAGCGGGCCCAGTTAATCTGGCTCATCTTATGTCGTTGCCTGTGGATGTTAGAGTGCATGATTGTGATGTTAGGATTATCGTTTAGGTTTCGTAGATCCGTTGGTTGACCCAGACCCTGCTGGACTACATCCTTGCCGGAATCTTTTTGGCAAAGAATGAGACTTTAGTTACTGCTTTTATGCTTTTCTAGAATTGATGTTAGAACTGCTAGATTTATTTCTGTAAAATACTTGAAAATGATCACATGTTACTTTCTGCTCGAACTCACTTTTAAGATGCAACTTAAACCTCACATGCTAATTAATAAGCCAGATATTATAATTTTGTGGAACTTTGTAGAAGATCACAGGCGTGGGCCTCTCCTATACGGAGGTTGGCACTACTCTTGTGGAGCGTCTGCTGGCTAGCCCAGAGACGGCTTGCTTACGGACTTGTGGAACGTTTTCTGGCTCGTCCAGGAATGTCTCGCTTTCGGATAATTAATCGATGACGGGGGTGACCATTGAGAACTGGTGCTCCCCAGCTTTGGCTCACCAGTGACTGGTGCGCTCTGGTATGATACGTAGTATCATTCATGATTAATAATTTGTTTCGGATCGACGACAGGGGTGACCATTGAGAACTGTTGCTCCCCAGCTTTGGCTCACCCGTGACTAGTGCGCTCCGGTATGATACACGGTATCATTCGTGATCCTTGTCTTGTCTCGTGTCTAGATGGAGCGTTTGTTGGCTCGTGTCCATAACACAAACGACTCGCGGGTGGGGTAGGACAAAAGAGTCTAGCTGGGCCTGGGGGGTAGCTCCCCTCCGCCTACGCAGCTTGAGTCCTTAGGCTTTATCTTTGTATCGCAGTTGGTGCACTCCTGTTTGCTTCGCAGGGATGCATTCCGGTCGTTTGACTTTTTCTAGACTTGGACAATCTGACCAGATGGACACCCCTGGCAGATTGATAGAACTACATGAACAACTCCTAGACGATCTGACTAGATGGACACCCCTAGTAGATCGATTAGAATAACCATTACTTATTTCCTGCTTTCTATGACTGCATGTGTAGTTGTCTTTTAAATTCCGTTTAGAATTGCTAGAATTGTATAACTGCATTAACTTATGGTCTCATTAGTTCATTGCTGACATGTGTCTTGCACATGTCCCAGACTTAACAAAGCTACCACAATCTGAGGACCCCTGCAGACTCTTTCCTTTTTGTTGCCTCCGGTACGTACAGGTTTAGTCTTTATGTTAAACTCTTTGTTGGTTACCTTCTGTGTTTGAATAACATCTTCTTACTGCTATTTCTATTGTTTCATGCTAAACCATTTGATCGGACCTTCCCCTCCGTATCATAACTTGCCATGGACGCTTATTGGACCCCGAGCCTCAACGGCTCTAGTCCATGCGGGCTGGCCATGCCTCGCTGCTCAACCTTTTGGGAAGCGGGTCGTGACAGTTTTTGTGGTGGCACATGCAGGTCATGATCGAATGATTTATCGAAACAATATTGCTATAGTAAATTTTTAAACGACCAACAATAATTGAGTCTAACATAAGTTAGTTAGGTTTAGACTAGTTCCTTGGCCCCCTCTAGTTTGGATTTGAGTGAGAATACAGGAATAAGATGAAGTTCAAGTGATGTATTTCTAACACATTGGATGGTTATAAGGTTGGATTATCGACTTGACAAGGAACCACGGAAGTGAGAACATCGAATCGAGGGAATGAGATAGACTATTAGTATGCTGCCCATGATAGAAGTGTGGTGATTAGAAGTCTTGTCTTAACGACTAAAGGCGTAGACCTACATCGATCAAGTGAAATGTTATGCATCGGATATTATGAGTATATATATATAAGCCGAGTAGCAACAATATAACCTAGGTTTTGAAGTAACGTGGTTGAAGTAAATAATATGATCATTAGAGATGAATAGAAGAGATTCAGAGTGATAATGTGATGACGAGATTGATCTTATGATGGATCGTATAAGATCGACAACATGATCTGTTTTGGACACAGTGATTTAAAGGAATTAAGGATCTTGGGAATGTCATGGGAGTTTCAAAGTCGACAGTTCGAAATACGCATCGATTGCGTACTGATCACTGGATTCCAGTTACAGTTTACGAAATGGTGGAAGGCGATGACTTCTCCAGATCATGTGGATGGATTATAGTCACCAGTGACTAGCGGTTTAAGCGTCAATGAAAATTCTAGATCAAGTCAAGTGAGCACATTTGGTTTTACGAGTGCTCAGTGATCAGGAAATATGGGAAAAGAGTTAGTAGATTGCCTTGGTTGTTTGGATTGAGAAGGAAATCGTAAGTAAGTCTGACGCCCGAAAATCTAGAATTGGTTGGTAGTTTCACTTTAGAGATTCCTAGAGGCAGCTGAGCCAAGAACCAATTGAAACGGAGGACAACAGGATCATTATAACAGGTTCTCGTGAACGGGCTTTTGAGTTGGAAATTTTATTGGTGTTTAAAATGATTGGGACTAGCCAATTAGGGCTAGGTTGTTTAACCACCCTAGATATCAAATATTGGAAGTGTCTGCACATTAGAGCCTTGTGTTTGTTCTGCCTTCCCCGTAGATCCATGAGGAGGATTACCCGGCTCGTGTGAATATATATCATTGTCGGGCATGCTTAGTATTATTACTTAGGTATATGTGAGCTTATGGATGAATAATGGAATATGTGTATTGCGATGAATGTAATGATTATGTGTATATAGTACATGAATAAGTATAGATACTTATGTAAGATAATAGGTGTGGATATATAATGCCTGTGAATACATATAAGTCTTATTGTTCCCTCGAGTACGAGTGGACATGC